>APFE030074234.1:70385-109593 GCA_000404065.3 Pinus taeda
GCACTAAACTTTATTCTAAGACTTCACTTTCATAATATTATTTTTTTACTCTTGCAGAGAGCTTGTTTGCTAAACATTTCATTTGTGGTTTTGAAACATTAATTTCCAATTAAGAAGTCATAATCTCATGAATGTTTTCCTATTCTCTTGTGATTCCAAATGCATGATATTATTTTATAGTTCTTTGTATATGTGGATCAATGCTTTCTATTTCGTTCTATTGAATTTGCTTCATTTATGTTTCGTGACATATGATCATAGATGTCAATTTGGAATGACATTATAAAATTTTAGTTTGTCCTTTATTTTATTTTTAAAGAATACCTAACCAACTCATAGGTGCATGAGTTCAAAGTTTAATATTTGATACTCAATTTATATGAGTGTGTTGAAATGGAGGAGAATCACCTCTTTATAAAAGAAGATGGATTCCAGAAACAAATCTTATGAGGTAGACCATACCAATGCAAGAAGAGATCAAATGATCGTGGCAAGTTGTAGGCCATCAAGAGTTACCTATACCTTGAAATATAGAAAGGAAACTTCACTAAAAGACAAATTCAATGCTAGAGGATTCACAAAATCCAAAAATGTCACTATCAAGGAGACTAAGAAAAAGGATTACTAAAAAGGCTAGTACCTCTAAGAGTGAAGAAATTTATCTCTTTGTTCCACTCAAAAAGGAAAAAATGTCCAATCATGAAGAAATATGGGAAGAAAGATGAGAGTTTGAAAATAAAAGAAATCAAAGGAAAAAAAATGATATTATAGGAAGAGGAAAGGTGAGTCCTCTTCATCTACCAGGTGAGCATTATCCTCTTCCCAATATACCTCCAAGAGTTCTACTTGTATTTAATCAAGATGATACCATGAACCCAAATAAACATATGGACCAATGATTGGCCATTTGTGATATCTAAGGAATTGCGCACAAAAATTTCATTGTTAGCGTATTTCTTTAGACTCTAATAGGACCTACCTATGAATTATATCTCTCCCTTCTTTTTGCCTCAATTACTTTCTTTGATGATATTGAAAAAACTTTCATAGGGAGACATGACTAGGTAATTGCATACCATACCTTGCTTAGTTCACCCAAATTCATTTAGAAAATAATGAAAATATCATAGATTCAAATCTCAGATTCCTTAACACCCTACAATAAATGCAGTAGGAAACTCACCCTAATGAACTTGTTCTGTTCAATTGCTATAAAAATTCCATGCCTACAATTTTCAAATATATTATAAAGTCTATGCGTATCAATACATTGCAAGAGGCTATGAGAAGAGTGCATGACATGGAAGAAGATATGTTGGAAAGAAATGCTGATACAAATATTATAATGGGAAGAGTACAAAGTGACATGTATTATTTGAAGATAATGGAGATGAAAAGACCACTTGTGTGAAATGAAAATAATTTTACAGTTGAAAGGGGAATTTTTTATGGAATCCCTCCCATTGTATGAAATGTCCCTACATTGGAAGAATCGACTTCTTCAAAATTTTGATTCAGAAATTTCTTAGATAAAGATATGGCTAAGCACATGCAAAATGAAATAATACAACTAAGAAGAGGAGACGAGGAAAATCCAAGACCTCAAAAAGATGTTGGAGGACCAATATATTGTTTGAGAGAAAGGCTTGATTGGGGTCAAATTTCCAATAAATTATCTCCAAGGTGTCAAAGACCACCAATATTTTAAAATCCAAGCACCCTGGTGATGGAAGAAGAAGAGACACAAGATGTGGAAGACATAGATTCACCTCAAACTCTTCATATGAGAATATATCCACCTTAAAAATCACATACATGGGAGATGTCTAAATATATTTACTAGATTAAGGGCTTATTGAAGAAAGTCAAGAGATCATGGAACAAGAGAATATTATCCAAACCAAAGAACAGATGAATAAAGAAAAAGTGAAAGGTTCTAGTTAAACATACTAATATGAGGAATCATGGAAAATCATTAGCACATAGGACTATGCCATAAAAGAAATTTGGATCAACTCAAATCAAGATCAACAATCTAGTTCATCCAAATAACACATCTTATAATATAATGGTTGGTTTATGTTAAATCCAGATCTCTCTATCATTTCCATAAGCAATTAAGATTCCTTAGCAAAGATAAAACCTTCTCCAATCTTTTTCAAATGAATAAGTATCTAATACAAGAGTAGAAGTAGCTCTTATATCACACTAGCCAAAGAGTTATACCACTCCTATAAGGTATCAAGGTAAAGTACCTCCCTTATATATCTCATTTGAAATTCCAAAGTTCATATTACATAAATTTTAGTGGATAATGATGCAACAAATAACGTCATTGCACTTCAAATGATGAAAGAAATAGGTCTAGATTGCACTAAATATTATGAAACTCGTGAAATTATTTATGTTATAGATTCAAGAAAAGTATTAACTTATGGTGAAATTAAGGATTTATTTGCCTCTATAATTTTGACACCAAAAATCACTATTATCTTTACTATAGTAGTGGTTGACCTTCCTATTATTTATGGAATCATTTTGCGAAGAGAGTGGAGCTTTCCTTTAGGATGATATATGATGAACAATAGAAGCTATATGATGCTTCCAGGTAAGGATATTTGTATGATAAGTGTACTAAGAGAATAGAGGAGTCCAGTCTTTTCTGAGAAGAAAGAGACCAACTGATAAATTGGATACATTTACAATGGTCATGGAAATTATCCCATATTAAATGATGTAATTATTGTAAATAGTACTGTTGTAATTTTATCTCATGAAAAATGGAAAATGCTTTATGATGGTGCTTTATCAAACATAATATTAGGCGTTTGTTGGCCCAAAGGTCAAACTATGAGGTGAGTGTGAGAAAAAAATTATCATTTACAAAATTTTTGTAATTAATCAATCATGTAACATTGAATCATAACCATAATCATAAAATCATAAAAAGAGTAATGCATTATAAATCTACCATCACATCGATAACACATTATCACATCGGAAGAGGCATAATATTTTTACGTGGAGACTCATATGGGAGAAAACGACAAATATTCTTCTTCTTTATCTTCAATTCATTACATAGATTCATAGGCTATGATCTGTAGGAGGAAACTACCCCCAAGATATGAAAGTTTCCACTTGCAGTAGGATACAAACTAATTGTGGCACCAATCTTGAAATAATACAAAAAAATGATCATTGTAGGCTATAACTTGATTGAGGCAAAAACATTGATAATGAACAAAATCCAACATATTCTAGGATCCAACCTCAATGATAAGTGGGTTCCAACCTGCTCTAGGCTCCAACCTCCTTCTTCAAGTCCTTATAAGTTATGGACCTCTATTTCATATCATTTTCAAACTAGATCCACTATCAACATAAATATTGTATATCTATAAAGAGAAATAATCACTATTGTACCATCACAACCTGTTACATGTTGTCACCATCATCTCAACCTACACACGTTGTCACTTCTATCACTACCACTTCAACCTGCATACATTGTCACTAAAACAATCACTATCACACCTTTCAAATATTGCTAGTACTACAAGTATATTCATATCAACAATTGTCTCCAACTATGAAGTTATTGTTTATACTTTTCTTCAATTCATTCATCAATCTAACACCCAAAATTATTCTTGGACCAAATTCTAACCTTACTTCCAAAACCACTGCATATATCTCATGAACCCTCAAAACGAATAAAGGGAGATTTTGATCATAGAAATATATGTTAGCCATGATTTCAAGCCTTCATAAGAATCCACCATTAAGCCCTAATCACCATTATTCTTTTGGAGCTAAATTTGGACCAATAATGGCCTCAAAACATGAAGTAATCATATAAAAACTATATATCAAATTAAATATGCTATAGTTTGTCCCTTTTTGGGTGCGCTAGAAAGATTCCCTAAATTTGGCACTACTACAAGTTGTACACCGTCGGTGTCTTATTAGTGCAACAAAATAACAAATATATTTAAAAATGAACTGACCAGTCACCTCAAGAGGGTCAAACCAATGACCTCTGTTGTATGGTGCACACATCTTATCAAATCAGCTACCTCTGTGTCAGTTCTATTTTTATCATTCGACAATCCTTTTATTGTGAGAGAGATAAATAAAACCGGGTGAGACCATTACCACGTCAAACCTTGCCCAACGGTTATATAATCCACATCGATCCATACATTTTTTAGCCATGGGCGTGCAAGATCCGACTTGGCAATATGTGATCACCGTGGCAAACAACCTCCGTGGCTAGTTGTGATAGGGTTGATGTATATATATGTGATTTGAGACAAAGTCATTGTTGGTTGACCTAATGTTATGGCTATAAGTTCTTCCAGCTGCCTTTAAGGAGTATCACCACCACTAGCAATTATTCCTATGCTAGATTTTTCAAACTTGTGACCTTGTTTCTCAACATACAACCCAAAATGCAAAAAACATAATAAAAATTGAGACTCCTTTGTAACGATACTCTTAGAACAATTTCAGAATCCTACATATCCACATAACAAATATTTTTTTATCTCCTTGTTTTAATGTCTATGCGTGTTTGATAGATGAATGACCCCTTATATAATTGATAGACTAATTGTCAAAGAAATATCCAATCAAACTGCACTACATGGTCAGGCTAGAATGTTGCATAAAATGAAAAAGAAAGTATGTCTTAGCTTTTCTATTAAAGTTGGTTAGATGGTGCTTAAATATAGGGAACATGTTGTAGTCTAAGCTAAGCAGTTATAGAAAATTTGGTTGCATTCTTTACCCTATTTTATATATGACCCCAAAAATTTATCATTAACCATTACAAATAGATAAGCTGATCAAAATATTTTCGACATCAACAACCCTTATATGATTATGCTTTTATTCATGCCGATAACTTTGTCCAAGTAACTCAAAGAGACAATTTCATGAACACCAAGGAGAAGGAGAAATTTCAAAAGTTCAGAAAGGATACTTATGAATTTTATCTATTATTTCCAACAAAATATAACCGCAAAAAGAGGTATATGGAAAATATGTTATCCACATGTCAATTCAATATTGACAATTTCATGCCAATTTATCTTCAACATATTTGGAATGGGTTGCATACATCCAAATGAATGCTCCTAAAAGGATGTTTGTTAGTTGACTTAGCTTCAACCTCTCAAATCTAGGAAGAAGATTAAACAACCTACCTAGTTTTAGGAGAAGATGTTATGATTGGATAGGATTTACATTTTTTATATTATCTTTATTAAAGGAAAACTTTAAATATTTTCTATCTTTAACTGAAAGTGTATCTTACCCTATTTATTTTTCTTATTTGTACAACCCTTTACGTTGGTGTAAGTGTTGGAAATTGTTGAAACTTAAGATTGATTGCAAAAGAAATTGTAAACTTTCCCACTAAGCAAAGGAAAGTGCACAACGCACTCCTAAATCTCAGTTGGACCCCTATTATTTGTTGAGGATGCACCCTATGCCTAGGCTAAGCCTTCCCTCCATTTTGTGTGCACAATTCCCTCTCAAGCCACAAACTCTCCTTGTTCTTCAAAATTGTGCCCTTCTCCAATCCTCTCTTCTAGCTGAGCACAAATCGCATAAAAAATGGACATTAGGCCTTCCTTAGGCCTTGAAATTGCACATTGCACCCTCATATGAGCACATGATGCACCAATAGTGCACATCAATCCCTCTTGATCCGTGACACTGTACCCTGCACCCTCTTTCTGACTTAGGCCTCCCCAATTGAGCGCATGGCATACTAACAAGCATCATTGTGCCTCCTTGTCCCTTGAGATTGCTCCCTACACCTTCCATCAAGATTCCTCTTCCTGGTGGAGCGCACAACACATCCTCAGTCCTAAACACTCAACCCTTGTTCCTTTACAGTGCACCCTATGCTCATAAACATCCTTTTCTCTTCCGAAGTGCATTGTTGACTCACAATCATAAAATTTATATGAAAAATTTTAGAATAGGATATTTTTGGGTTGATGTTTTCTTGCCATAAGTGATTTTATTTGCAAGTGCTTTAAGAACAATATGGAAAGGATGCAACATGAGGAAGCATTCAAGAACAAAAGAACACATGATGTGATAAGTCAAAGAACATTGAACCTTGATGATCAAAGTGATCCATAAAGACTCCATTTGATCTCGAGACCCTTTGGAGGGTAGAAGGCAACAACAACGAGAAATCTACGCCAAGTATCAAAAACATAGGTGGTAGCATTGTCCCCTCTCAAGAAAGTACATTTCACAAGTCACTATGGGTCCAAGTCATCTATGTCAGTGACTTGTCATGATGTCGTCACACGATGATGTGGAAATTATGATGTAATTTTGCAAATCTAATATGTGGAAGTCCAAGAGTCTTATAAGGAAAAAAGAGCCACATTGAGAATTCTAAAGGTAATATGTGGAAGTCCAAACGACATAAACAAGTCCAACATTCTTGTGAAGTTCAAAAGTCATTTGGAAGTCCAAAGGTTGTGTAGAAGTCTAAAGGTCATTAGAAGTTGGAAAGTCATGTAGGAAGTTCAAGAGTCATGGGGATACGAAGATTCATGCCTCTAGTTATAAAAGAAACCTCATTACTCAAAGAAGGGACTTTTCACCTTGGCTTCTCCTATAAGGCATTAGAGAGATAGAGATAGTTCTTTTGGAGAGAAAGTAGTGGCTCTAATGCTCCACTATTGGAGCTAGTGATGTTCATTGTACTCATGTATATTTGAACTTTTTCTTAATACTTGAAGCCTATTTGGCCAACAAATTTTTATGCATAGATCATGGATGTTTCAAGACTATTCTTTTAATGTCTATGGTTTATGTTGGCATTCACATGTGCTAAAGAATTTGAACTATTCTGGTGGATTTGGTGCTTATCTCATTGAAAGTGTGTTTTGATTGTTATAATGATCGTTGCATCTATGTCAACTATTTTGCTTGATGACTCACAATTATTCTTCATTTATATGCATATGTCTTTACTAGAATAGTACTACTACTTTTCTTTTAAAGGCTTACTTTTGTTCCTTACAGTAAAATAACTTTTATACATTTACAAATGAACACTTCACACGACATACTCTCTTGCTCATTTAGAAGTACATGTGCACTACACTCTTGTGCTAATTGTTCAAGACAAGGAAAATATTCAAGTAAATGGAAGTTGGGACATATTTCTAGATGAGAATCCTATATCAAATAGTGCAAGGTCTAACTGGGACTTCATATCAGGGATATCCCTTGTATGTTGGTGAGTCAGATCCAACACTGTCAAAAAGTTCCCACCACTTCTTTTCCAATTTTTTTTTCTACCTATCACTCAACTTGCTATTCCTCCACCCCCAACATCTCCACATTCAACTTCTCCACCATTGAGTCCATCTATGGTTGGTCGGCCTTACTTAACAACAACAATAACTAGTATTATTGGGGATCAACATGATCTTCCTAAATATTTCTTCCAAAGTTTAATTCGAATAGACCTATTTCTCTTGAAGAACCTATTAAGAAGTTTATTCTATCTTCGAAGTTAGGAGTACAAAATGAAGATCAAGTTTGTAAAATTTTTCCTTTTACATTTGAGGGAAAAACATCCTTTTGGTATTTATCATTAGCAAATGGTTTTATTACTAGCTGAGATATATTTCAAACACAATTTATTAAAATAATTGGTGATGATAAATATAAGGAATCCTTAATATTAGAAGTCTCAAATATTAAAATGAATCCCAATTCATCAATTAAGGATTTCAATCAAATATTTATTTCTCTTTTGAATAAGATTCCAACTGATTCAACACCAGGTGATGAAATTTTGATTGATGTTTATACTACAACTCTTCCCCCATAAATTGCATTAATTGTAATAAGAGAAAATAAGCTAACGTTACTTCAAACTATGGAAGAATTTTTGAATGTTGAAAAGAAAATGTTATGTATAGCTTCAAAACAAGAAGCAAGTGAAGAACAAACTAAAACAATTTCTATTTTAAAGCAACCAACAACCAGTAAATTTGTTGATGAAAAAAGGATAAAGAAGTTGACTTAGATTCTATTAAGAATGTAATGAAGAAAATGCCCATGAAATAATTGATTTTAAGGCCATTCTTTCATAAAATTCTTCAACAGAGAAACCATGGAGACTATTTATGAGAAATCAACCTCCAAACCCTAATCAAATGAATGAGGAATTTAATATTGATGATTATGCACATGATGATTTTTTGTAGAGCACATAATGACAATCATTTTGAGAAAACATGTGTAGCTTTTGTAAATATGTTTAAGGTTTTTGTACATAGTGAAGAAGAAGAAGAACCACAAGAAGATAAAAAATAAGTTGAACACAACAAGTTCGTTAATGGGTTATGATGTATCACAAGGAGAATTAATAGATAATTATTTAGTTGAACATGAAGAGGAAGTTAATGTTGTGCAGACTAGGAGTAGAACACAAAATCAGTCTTCCACTCCAGTTGTTACTAATCCTAATATCCCTCCTAAAAAGACACAAACTATTGATAAAAATTCTAATTCATCAAATGTAACTCCTCAGAATGAACATCTTGAGTATAATTTGGTAAAAGACATGAAGAAAACTAGGGAAAAGATTTCCCCATTTGAGTTATCAAAATTAGCTCAACAAAAGAATACACTTCTTAAAGCCGTATGAACTGAAAAACTCAAACTTACAATGCAAATAACACCCATAAAATTATTGCAAAGAGGATATCAAATATAAATGTAGCTTTAATATGAGATCGGTCCACTTCTCGTACTCCTCCTCTTTACATTTGAAATTTGTAACGAGAATGTACAAAATTGTTTAGTGGACTCAGGAGCCTAATCTAATGTTATACCCTTGTTACTTGTTTAAAAATTAAATATTGCTCCAATACAGTCCACCACTCAAATTGTGCATTAATAAATCAAGCATTGAGGTACTTGGAGAGATTAAAAATTTTCTTATAAGACTTGCTTCCAATCTTAAAATTTTTAAGATAATTGATATCATTGTCACAAACATCCAATTTTATTTTTATTTAATTTGTAATTTGTAATTTTTGTTTTTTTGTTATTTCGGTTTTTTACTTAGTAGAGAGTGGTATGAAAAACGTAATGGATATTTCTCAACTAATTGGTCACATATATGGCTTCCATTAAATGACAAGCCTAATAAGATCAAAGTAGAACTTGAGAAAAACATATGAAACATATTGTATCTGATCCTGAAAAACCTAATGAACCAATTATGTTTTCTCAATCTTCGTTAATTAATTACGCTTTTGATTCCATTCTGGGTAATTATGCATATGCAGAGTATTTTATTCCATAATTAGAAGTTGAAAGTCTAAATTTCCTTACTGTACCTTTCTTGGGTTCAAAGCAAATATCATATTTTGCCTCTTCTTCTTCTATTCTAGCTAATGATGTAAATACTAAATTCTAGACTTTATACTTTGACTTCATACATAATCTATACTTCGTATATGTGTAGCTTCTATATATGCACATAGATATGGAAGCATGCATATATATAAGCTACGTGTATGCAGAAATGAAAACGCATTTATTAAAGTTGATTTATATATCTATTTGCTTGCATATCTATATGCATATACAAAAGTTCACACATATGGAAGATGGCTTATGTGTATGTGCATAGATATGCAAGAACATATATAAAATTTGACTTTTGTATATGCATTTACATTTCTACGTAAGTGTGACTTTTGTATATGCACCCTTCCATATCTATGTGCATATACAAAAGCTATGTTTATACAAAAGATAGATATGAAAGCATGCATATATGGAAGATACATAATCATGCATATATAGAAGATGGTTTCCACATATGTATGACTTTTGCATATGTATTCTTTCATACCTATGTACATGTACATAATTACACATATACATTTAAAGCCATTTTCCAGATATGCACAACTTTTATATATGCACATAAATATGGAAACATGCATATACATAAGTCAAATATATGTGGAAATATAAAAGTGCATACATGAAAGTTGAATTCTATATATACACTTGCATATACAAAAGTTGCACATATACTGAAGATGGCTTTTGTATATGTGTAACTTCTATAGATGCACATAGATATGGAGTATATGTAATTTCTATGTATGCACACTTCCATATTTATGTGCATATACAAAAATTGCATTTTTATGGAAGCCATATTTTGTATATGTAAATATATATGGAAGTGCACTGATGTCCTTCTCAAAAGAGATTTTTTTTTTTTTACTCCAAGAAAGCCAAGTCAACCATCCTCCCAGCTAAGTGGGCCCAAATTAAGCAAGGCACCTATTCAGACTCTAGAATTACTATATAAATGCTACAAAACCTCCTCTTGGGCATTAACATCACAACAAAAGTGATTTTCTGATCATGAAGCAAAGGAGACAAGGAAGAAAATAAGACGCAATTGTCTAGAAGAGGAAGCTCTCGCTCTCTCTCTCTCTTTCCATTATCCATCACACATGTGATATTCTCTCTTTTGTTTCCCTTGCACACGTGGAACAAAGGGAATGAATTTATGAGGTGAACTAGAGCTGCAAGACCAAGATATTTTTTTTTCAACAAGAATGAGTACTTTTTTCATTAAATCCACGCACGGTCATGTCTTAAACCTGAGAGATTTACATTGCAAATGAATCTTTAGACATCATGAATGACATATGGAGACTAACTATCCATGCCTAGATAACATAAAAAACTACATAAGATGATAATACTCTTATTTTTCTAATAGTATGATGCTATAAAACTGAGACAAGAGGAGTATGTAATGAAAACGAGTCATGACATAGTCAGTTTAGGCAATAGGATCAACTAAGTGATTTAGGTCTATATCCTGAATCATATTTTCTGGAGGGCTATCCAACTTGACAATCTACAATTGAAGATCCACGACCATACTTTGGAGAGGCTCCACTTCATCCTCTAAACATGAAATACATTGTCTTTGATTTTAAATAGTGTCCATAATGTTTCTTTCCAAAGTGCACTGATGTTGAAGCATCACTTGCAGATCATAAATATCTACCTTTAGTTTTGGGTGTTCCTAACTACATTGCTCATAGAAAGAGGAGGCCAAGGAAATAGAGTTTGGAGATCCCCCATCCATGGTGAAATTCTTAAAGTCTAGTCTCGCCACTTGACCCGAGCATTGTTGACAACAACCGCAAAGGTCTGCTGCCATGATGGAAGGAGCACTTGAGGGAGAAGAATAAAAAACTCAAAACGATAGATAGAGTGCTTTGTTCCTTCCAGAATTATGTTTTGGCACACCAAGAGAGTTGCATTATCCTTAATTCGCCTTGCAAAATAGATAATTACCTTCTGTCCTATCCCCAAGTTAAGCAAACTATAAGAAGAAACACTACTAAGAACAAACTGATGGGTGTCATTAGAATCAAACTTTTGCCACCCAATGTGCTCCACAATTTTAGGTCTGAATACCCGACACCACAATCCCTTCAACCTGAGACTAGGCTCTTCCTTAACTATAGGAATTAAGAGAATTAAGCAACCCCTCACTAATTAATGCATTTCACCCCTCAATTGACAGATGTGGGGATTTTTTTTTTTGTATAAGAGCCACCAGGGTCATGAGGTGACACAATCATTGACCTACAATCTGAAAGGACTCCATCTTTGTTTGGCATGATCTTCATATGGGTTAATAGTCTAATCCTTACCATAGCTAGTAAATGCATCACCCTGGGTAAGGGAATTTACAGAAGACACATTTGACTTTGCCTAAGGTGAGCCTTGGTCTAAGAGGAAAGCAATAAATTTAAAACACTTGCATGTGATCTGAGCCAACAATATGCTACATTGAGCCGATGATTTGCTGTCAACGCCATCATGATTGGAGAATCCTTAATAGCAAAGTGAATAAAAATAGTACATGGCTTGATATGCAAGCAAGAGGGATACAAATGTAGGATGGGGCAAGAATGTATTAACATAGGTAAGAAGAGATTATACTTGGGATCCAATTTGGGATTGGTAGAATTATAAGGTGGGAGGAATTGGTGCTACTCATGTTATCATTAAAGAATAGTGGCATATCCTACATTCCCATTTACGTTCGTTTTGACTTCACCTAACTAGAAAGCGTTATTGGCCATTAGACCAAATCCACATTGATGTTCCTAAGGATATGGAAGGAATGGGAACTAGAGAAGGAATGGAGAATACCTTTGACTTGTTGAAGCATCAAGCTTAGCATATTGTACCTAGGAGAAGAGTTTGTTCTTAAGCGTTAGATAACAAGGAGGGAGTCTCCCAAGATGAAGATGTCTTTTGATCCTCATTGCTAGGCTAATAGAAGTACCAAGTAGAGACCATATACCTAAGATTGATTATTGGATTTCCTGCCTAGTCCCCAAGCATACTTGTCAACAATTAGTCCTTTAGGATTGCAAATAATCCATCCCCATCCTACCATCCCTATGAAAAAGATTATTCGGTGAAATAACAGACCTAAATTTTGCCCTAGCAGACTAGATCATGCAAAATTTCTTAGGGAGATGTTTGAATTGAATAGGAGGTATTTGGAATAGGTTTGACCAAGTCTGCCTTGCTAGTCAGTTTGACCTTGTGGTTGACTAGATGCTCTAGGTGTTTCTCTTATTGAAATGAAGAATTTATCTAAGAAAAAAGTTGTTGGGTTTTTCCCCCATATGGGTTTTCACAAGGTAAATGCTCGTGTTCTTGATTTGGCTGTCTCTTTATGATCTTAATGCCTATTCTGGAAGATCTTCTAGGTAATTACTTTATGATTATTGTGAATATGAAAGAATCTCAAAACAATATCATTAGAAGTAATGGCTAGTAGAAGACCTATGAAAAATCAACGCTATTTTGTGTTTGAGTATCACCATAAGCTAAGGGGCAATAATTCTCAAGCGTGCACACACAAAACAATTTGTGTGAATAAAGAAACACATGGAAAATAATGTGATATTGTTATCAATAATACGACTTTCCATTAACTTATATCATAATTCTTTATCGTCACATCATGAATATCTCACTCACACAACAAGTGGTCGATGTTCATGACGTAGAATCAACAAGTTGACACAACTCCACTTGAGTTGCTTATTTATGACAGGTCTATAACCTTTAATTATACATTGTCCATACTATCTTTCTAGAAGTGAGATTAAAATTCTCACATGATTGCTTTATCAATGTAGGAATTTCATTATTGTTGAAGTTAGATGAGGTAATGGTTGAGTTGGATGTAATCGAGCTTAGGGGTAGCCCTTTGTAATTGGGAATTGTTATGGGAAGGAGGCCCTTCCATTCAGTTAAAGGAAGCATGTGAATGTTGTTGTTATTGTTCTATGTGAATGAATATTCATACTCTCTCTTGGTTTAGTGCTTTCTACCATCCAATGTGTCTTCTCCCTCTCTATATTTCAATATTTACCTCTCTTGGATGGTGGCATACTTTTCCTTAATTCTCAAATGGATAGTTGGGAAATATGAAAATTCAAGACATCTTTCTTGCAACATGAAGAGATGATAGACAACATTTATGACTTAATTCAACATGCTAAAGTTAGATATGCCAAACTAGTAGCCTAAGTGGACACATGCTTGGGGGTTCTTATTTAGCAAAAGAAAATTCTAAAGTGGGTTGAAGAAGAAGGTGAAGTGCTTTAAGGAAAAGTTGATAGTCTCTCTTGAGGTTGTCAGATTGAGCTTCAAAATTATATCTTAACAACCAATTTTGGAAATGTAAAAAATTACCCTTCTTCCATTTAGCTCCCATTTTTAATTTTCCAATCACCAAAGATAGAACTATAGGTAGTTGATATAACCAACCATAAAAATGACCTTGGTTGGTTTTGATGTTTTTAAGTATCTAGTTTTCTTGTTCTTGCAAGGTACTTTTTTGGAACATTATTTTTTATATCTATGTAATGGACATCTATCATACACATATCTCTATTTTAGTAGCCTAGTGAATTTTCTGTAGAACTTTCTCTTTGTTGTAATTCCACTATGTGCATTTGCCATAAATTTTGATTTATATAATTATCTACTAGTTATTGCTAAAAATATAATAATTAGAAATAATAATAATTATTAACATGAGATGGATTTCTAAATGTATTCGTTCATTTTAAAAAGTTTTTGAGTTTAAATTTATGTCGAAATGACCACCCATAAACTGAAAACTTAAATAAATTTAAATGAAAAATTCACATGTTTATCTTTGTTGAATAATTCATGAATAAAAGGTGTGATAGGTGCAAGGGGTTTTCATCAACTTTGAAGCAAAATTGGAAACCTCTTATGTCTAGGGGGATTGTCAAAACCTCCAATAGTTAGGCCGATGCTCTAACTCTTTCGTTAGGAGTATGGATAATGAATACTAAAGCCATTAAAAGGATGATGGTGATTGGAGATCTAATCAGAGTCATACATAAAATGGTCTCCAAATATATTCCTAAAGATCCTCATCTTCATATATTGGTTTGTAGCATTCAAAAATTGTTAAAGTGACTTGAGGAAGCCAAAATTTTCCATGTTCTTAATACATCTAATCGCCTTGCAAACTTGATGGAAACTAAGGTGTGCTCTCTATTTCTTGGTTGTGCGTGGAAAAATTAAGTGGAGGATAGAGGAGATAATTTTAAACATCACCTAAGTTATTCACTCATTCTCATACCGAATGGTAATTTTAATATTTTGTGGCAAGTAGCCATATATAGGCAACATGCATTTGCAAAGGAACACAAGGGTAAGATATCATGCTATAGGCAAGATGATATTATGTAGAACATGTGGGATAAATCTATTTGTGATTTGCTATGTGCATCTAGAAACTACATCTATGATTTTGGAGGAAAATATTTTCTCTCATCTTCATTCTTTTGTTTCTCTTGGTTGCAAGGTCTAGTTATAGTTGGGAGTTTGGTTTGGGAAGTATATCAGGCCAGGATTCAAGGGAAAATGTTGTAACACTTTGGAGGTTTGGTTATGGCATTAAGGAATGGGAACTAAGACACATGCTATAATTTGACCTCAAGTACTGAGCTAAGATATTCTAATGGATATCTTTCAGTCTCCTTGTTTGCAAATTTTAAGGAAACCTTTTTGAGAGGATTGCATTTTTCATGTAGTTTTTCCTAAAAGGAATTCAATTGTTTGTTCTTCATGGCATTCAAATCCATCTTGTGAATTACGCCTCTTGAGTTGGTCACACAATTATTTTTTTAGGAGTTACCCTTTTGAGATATTGGTTAGGATTTATTGGTTGTCTTACTATGTAGGGATTGAGAACTTGATGTAAATTTCTAGTTTATGCTATATGATTCTAGCAAAATCGAAAATATCTAGGAACAAATCTATGTTTCCATTTGATAGTGTGAGTGCTTGTGTGATGATAGTCTAAATGTTGTTGCATATGCAATGGGGAGAATGGAGACATGGAGAAGGGACTAGGAACACATTTATGAAAAAGAATTGAAAGCAACCAAAAAGAAAATGCTCGAGATGAAGGCTTATTTGGAGAAATATAACAACAAGTTGATCTTGATGGAGTTAGGGGAAGAGAGAAACTAAGAGAAGTTGGAAGAGAAAGAAGACCAAATGAAAAAATTGCAAGTGAGAGTCAAATACTTGGTGTTGGATAAAAATCCTATATTTGCAAATTCAAGCATTTTGCTTTACCAATGATTTCGATAAATTCATTTGCACATAAACAAGTAATAATTATAGATAGGAACATTATAAAACAATAATTTAAACATGTTAGAAAAACAAACTCATATCTATTCTCATCAACTATTAAGAAAATGATAACTACCCATTTTAAATTTGGTAACAACAAAATCTAATTTTACAATATTTTATAAATCTATACTTATTCATTTTTAAAAACATTATATAAACTAAATAGCCAGTACTTAGTAAAAAATAAAAACCTTTTAAACCTTATCCCACTGATTTATATATTAATAAGTTAGACAATACCATTACAACGCTTCTTTTATTTAATACAAAGTACAACTATTTCCAATAAAAAAAATCATAAATGAAAAACAAACACTAAATTAGCTCAAAATCATTCCTATATAATAAGACAAATGATTTTAAATCATTTAAAACTTAAAATGTATTTGTATTATTTAAACACGTTGACAATGACGGAGTAACTATTAATTGACAGTTTGACTTTTTTTTTGTAAGATGCGGTAGTACCTTTCTTATCTATTCATAAAATCAAATTGTTCCATATACAACAGTTTGGTGGCCTCAACTTGCCCATATGGGAAACCAGGTCTGTTGGCCACCTGAGTCTATTATAGGCCATCCAATAACAAAATTTAATCAGTCTTTCAATCCAAGCTATGTAAACAACACATCTAAAAACACTAATCATGTGCCAAACTAACATAAAACAACTAAGAAGAAAATGCTATCCGCAAAATGGGTCAAAACTAGAGGTTGCAAGAAACTAATCCTTTCAGTCATCTTTATCCAATTCCATAGTTGCTGGTGCTATCGCCGAGTCACCTGGTGCTGGAGATAGCTTCATTAACCAATGTTGGATTTCATCTAGCTTGTTGTCTTGCATAATCATGATGATTTTCAGGTTTTTCATATCCTTTTTGATGTTTAGCATTACTTGGGCTATTTATGCCATTTCACTCGCCACCTGCTCTAGAGCCCTAGCTAGTAAGTGCTTCAACACCTAGTAAATGTGCAGGGCTTTCCTGTAGATAGTCATCCTATCTCTGCTATGCCCAGGGTCGGGTATAATGTCCCCCCATTCCTCCATCTCGGGCTTAGACACCTCATCCATGACATTGTGTTCCATCTCTTAAATTAGCTGATGAAAGTCAGTGTCCGTGCCTTCTTTGTATGCACGCACAACTTCTTGCACTGTTGTCCTCATGGATTTCCTGCTACGCCTCTGACTAGTTGGTGCTGAGGTTGTCGGGTCATTTCTACCTGGTTGGCTCTGACGCCCCCTCCCTCCATGACCCCTGCCTCGACCTAGGTGAGCCATCTTTCCCTTTACTGCCTCCTGTTGACAAATATCAACAACAAAAGTTAGCTTTCGAGGAATTACCCTTATCCCATAAACCAGCATGTCCCTATTGCTGGGCTTGCCTTCACCCCTCCAGTCTCCCCTATAATTCTGGATATTCGCCGGTCTCTCTTCCTCTGGCCTAAAAATGGTTGAGCCCTCTATTATCCTATCCTTCGTACAAATTGCATACTTAGTTTTCTCAGGCTGCCCCTTTGCCCTACTCCTACCTTCCCCCGACATTTCGTTGTTCTGTTCTTCACGCTTCCTCACCATACAAAACCTTGACTCGTTCAAACCCAACCCTTCCTCTTCATTTCCCAACTTTCCCCCTTCCTCCAACTTACTATGCATAATAAGGTGCAAAGCCATCCCGCTCAGGCACAACCCTTCCTCGACAATTCTCAGCTTTCCCTCCTCCTCCAACATACTAAGCATGACAGAGTGAGATGCAAGAGTTGAGGCTAAGGAAACATACCCAGACTTATGATCTACCATCGAAGAATTCGACGCCCGCTCTGCTCCGGTCTCCTCCTTCCTTCTCTGAACACTAGTCTCTCTTCCTCCCCTAGCCACCCTCATGAACCCCTTCCCATCTGTCCTACATCCCATCCCACTCCCACCTCCATTTTTTCCTTCCTCTCCCCCCACTCTCCTGTCATCTCGATGCCTCAAAAATCCCTTAGGCATGCAGTCCGTTCAATTTATGCTGAAGACAGATGGTTGCCGATCTGGTTGGCCCCTCCCGTGCGCTGTTCGTCTGTTCGTACTCTCCACTTCCACCACCCCGATCAAGGGCCACCTGTATCTATTATCTTGAGGTCGTGTCCTCATGGTAATATTGGGTAAAGATTGTTTTGAGGGGCTCAAATATGGTCTCCTCAAGATGTGGCGGCTGTATACTATCTAGCTTGCCTCCCTGTTCATTACTTCCCCAATTAGATAGGAAATCTGCTACTTTGTTGCCTTCCCTTCTTAGGTGTTTTATGATCATATATTCAATTCACTTTATAATGGCTTCCAGATCCTGGACCAGGCTGGCCGTCCTCCAGCTTTTTGCAACTTTGTCCCAAGGCTTACCATTATTGAGTTTCCTGATCATGTCTATAACTAGTTGGGAGTCGCCCTCTACTTCCAAGTTGTTGTAGCCGTTTCTTATCGCTATTATTAGTCCTTGATAAATGGCCATAAGCTCAGCTTCGTTATTGCTCATGATACCATCATGGTCTAAGTACACCCATCTTGTCCTGCCTTGGTCATCCCGGAAGATGCCTCCGAGCCCTGTCGGCCCCGGGTTGCCTTTGGAAGCTCCATCAAAATTCAATTTGAAGAAACATTTAGAGAGGCAAGAGAAATGGATGGGGCTAATATTGTTTGTTTCAGGAATTTTTTGCTTCTGAGGAGCAACCATTCCCTAATCTAGATTTAGCTTGGTTAGGATTTGTTCTTCCTCAGGTTTCGTTTTCCAATCCTCTTGACTCCAAGTTTCCGCTAGAATAGTTTCTCTTATATGACTCATGGTTCTTTTCCAGACCTGCTCTAAAAGAATTTCTTTGTTTTGAAAGATTCTTCGGTTTCTTTCTTTCCATATCATCCACATATTCATGCCTACCGCTAGACTCCAGGCACACCTAACCACAGGTCTTGTGAATTGACCACGTCCCCATTGTTTAATTGTTTCTTTGATGTTATGATGATCTCTGTTTGTCCTTCCAAAGAGTCTACTGATTTCTTCCCATCGCTGCTATGCAAAAGGACAAGAATTTAAAAGGCATTCTTGTGATTCCTGGTCTTGTTTACATAGACAACATCTGGGGGGGCCTTGAAATCCACGCTTTTGAAGCTGATCCCATGTCAAAAGGCACCTTTTGCATACAAGCCATAGGAAGTGAGTCACCTTTGGCCACCAATTCCTCTGCGATATTTGTTTCCATAAGGGTGTCATGTCGTCTTGTTCCTGTGGCGTGATGAGTTTGTAGGCTTCTTTGATCGTAAAGGTTCCCTTTGTTGAATGACCCCATCTTAGTATATCTGGACTTGTTCTGATAACTATTTTCCTTGTCTTCATTTCTCTTATATACAAATCTCTTTGTTCTGTATCAATATTCCTATCCCAATCTTCCAGATTTTTCCAAGTTCTCCAAGACCCCTCTTGTCGTTCTTCATTCCAGAACTTGCTCACATATTTCAAACCTTTCGCTTTTTCCCTCTGGCAGGTGTTTCTTAGTCGCTAAACCTCATTCATTTCCTCCCTTTGTTGCCAAGCTTCTTCCCAGAATTTGGCTGAATTTCCATTTCGAATTTCCCAGAAGGCATGCTTGGATATTATGTCTCTATTTTGATTGGCCAGGTTCCATATTGTAGAGCCTTTTGGTGTTTCCTCAAGTCTTAAGATTTCTTTTGTTGTTGCTGGCATGTTATATTTTTGCATCTAGATTCTTTTCCATAGGTCTTCTCCTCCCATCATCCATCTCCACTAGAGCTTAGCCCCCATTACTTGGTTCAGAGTGTAAGGATCTCTCAATCTCAATCCCCCTTCCTCTTTACTCTTAATTAGGCCTTTCCAGGATATTAAAGCCCATTTCTTTTGTTGCTTCGGTCCTACCCAGAGGAATTTTTTGAAGATCTCCACCATTTTGGTGCAAGCACCTTTGGGGGCTGCCGTTGCCGAAAGTTGGTAGATTGGGATTGCTTGTAAGACCGCTTTGACCAATACTACTCTTCCTACTATATTCAAGGTTCTAAAGGACCAGTTTGCCAATTTTTTCATGAGTTTCTTGATGGTTTGATGCCAATTCACTATCTTTAGAGGATTCAGGGCTAACGGGGTGCCAAGATATTTTGTGGGTAAGTTGCCCGGACGAAAACCCAATAATCTTGTCAGATGTGTTTTGACATTACCTGTAGTGTTGAAGAAGAATGTCTATGATTTCTCCTTGTTGATTTGAATACCAGAAGCTTCCATGAAGAGGTCTAGGATCCCTTTTATTCTTTTAACTTCTCTGAGATAAACTACGCAGGACAACATGATATCATCCACAAATTGTTGGTGTGTGATCAACAGGTTATTACCCCATATCCAGAGCCCTTTGATTTTCCTCTCTTGCAATTCTTTTTTGATATATCTGCCTAGTCCTTCCGCCGCAATGATGAAAAGGAAGGGGGACAGAGGGTCCCCTTGCCTCAGTCCTCTAGAAGCATTGAAGGTTGATGTTGGTGTCCCGTTTAGAAGAATGGAGAAGTTCAGGGTGGAGACCATATCGGAGATTCAATCTATCCATCTATTGCAAAAATTGAAGGCCGTTAGAACCGATTTAAGATATGCCCTGTTCAGACAATCGTAAGCCTTGGAGAGATCCAATTTGATCATCATTCCAACTTCCTTGTTGGATTTCAGAGAATGCACTACTTCTTGTGATGCTACCAAGCCATCTAGAATTTGTTGACCTTCCACAAACCCGGTTTGTTTCGGAGAAATAATGCTAGAAAGGATTGGCTTAAGTCTTTTGGCCATAAGAGTTGCAATAATTTTATATATAACATTACAAAGAGCAATAGGTCTAAAACATTGGGGATTTTCAGACTTAGTAGTTTTAGGAGTAAGAGACAGGAGAGTCGAGTTTAGGCTTGGACATACCTTCTGATTTCTTCGAGATTCTTCCACCACATCCAGAATGTCTTGCCCTAAGAATTTCCATCCCACTTGGTAGAATTCCACTATGAAGCCATCTGGTCCTAGAGCTTTATTCTTCTTCATCCCTTTCACAATCACTTCCACTTCCTCCAATGTTGCTGCTCTCATAAGAGCTAGGTTTTGGTCTCTGGTGATCATACTTGGTATTTCATTGCAGATTCTCCCAATAGCTTCTCTTCTATCCTCTTGGGGTTCCGTAAGGGTGTCTTTGAAGTGACTTACTAGAGTCTGTTCCATTTGCTCATGCTGAGTTAAGCGAAGTCCTTCCTCATTTTTAATAGAGAAGATTTTATTTCTCTGTCTCTGCTGAATCATGGCCTGATGGAAGAACTTCGTGTTCCTCTCCCCTTCTCTTAACCAATTCACTCTTGATTTTTGTTTCCAAAGAATCTCCTCTTGTTTCCTTCTTTCTTCAATTTGGCTTATCAAAACCCCTTCCTCTCTGGAAAGCTCCTCACTTCTGCCTGCTGTTATGATTTCTTGCTATAGTTTCCTCATTTTCTAGTTGAGAAGCCACTGGTCCTTGAAGATGTTCCCAAATTCCTCCTTATTCCATTTTTTTATTTTCTCTTTTAGTTCCTTTAATTTCAATTGGAAGGTTTGCATTTTGCTTCTTCCCCTTTGTTGGCTTTGCTTCCACCAATCTTCCACTTTTTCCATGAACTTCTGGTCTCTAAGCCAGAAGGCTTCAAACCTGAAAGGACGTTTTTTGGGGCTAGCTTTGATGTCAATTTCCAATTTGATCGGCCAGTTGTCGTAACCAATTCCCAGAAGAATCATTGCTTCAATGAAGATATCCCGGTTTATTATCTGTTCTGATATTAAGAATCTGTCTAGCTTCGAGGCAATTTGGTGTATGCCTCCTCTTCTATTGTTCCATGTGTGAATCCCATTTATTGTAGGTATGTCAACCAGTCTTTGTTCCGCAACCCTATCTCTGAAGGCTTCCATATCCGAGTCTGGTATTCTGAGGCCTCCTCGTTTTTCCTTTAGGGATGTGATCATGTTGAAGTCTCCTCCTACAATCCATGGGGATTCTGGGAAGAGGCTTCGGATTTTTCCCAAGTTCTGAAGGAAGGTCTTGCGCTCTCTTAGTATATGTGGACCATATACGCCGTTGAGAAGGACCCATTCCCTTGATCCAATATTACTGAATTTTCTCGAAATAATTTGAGGCACACTGACCCAATTGTCAAATTGAATCTCCGCTGGGTTCCAGAGGATTGCTAGGCCCCCTGCACTGCCTATGGCATCCTGACCTATTATCTCATATTGTGGCTTAAATTTGCTCATCATCTCTTTCAATTTCTGTTCACTAATCTTGGTTTCTTGGATTATCATTATACTAGTTTTATCCCTCTTCAATCTCTCTCTCAGATATCTTTGTTTCCCCTTACTGTTCAGCCCTCTAATATTCCATGTTGTAATTATCATTCTAATAGTTTGAGGGGTTGTTGGAATACCTCTGATAGAGGTATGACTCTTCCTGAGTTTACCAAGATTTCTCCAACCATTTGGATTGTCTCGCTCATAGGTCTTCTTCCTCGTTTTCTTCTGCCCTTCCCTGCATCACCTGTATATGTGCTTTTTCCTCCTTGCAATCTTAACTGTTCTGGTTGGTTTACTATGGCTGCCCCTCTTTTTTCCTTATATCTTTGGAACATGTTTTTGTATAATTTCTTTTGATCTTCTGGAATGAATCTTTCGTCCAGATGCCTCCACTCGTGTCTAAATCTCTTCATGACTTGTTCCTCTTCACTTCCTTTGTCCTTCTAGGGGTCTATCTCCATTTGGGTCTAGTCCTAAGGGGTATATGTTCTCTCATCTTCCTTATCAAGTTCCAAACTTGTCTTCGTTTTATTCTTTTCCTTATCTACCTTATAGTTTTTGCTGGTTCTTCGTCATTGTCTTCCCCTTCCACTTCCATTTCCTCTTCTTGTAATACCCCGAACTTGTTCTAATTTTCCTGAGTAGATACCTTAGAAGGCGATTTTTGATTAATCGGGGCTTTTTGAATTTTTCTTCAGTGATGAACTTCTGTGAAACCCTCATTGTCCTCCTTGCTTGCCGCCTCCTCCTTCCTCGCTTATTCCCCCTTCCCTAGATCTGCTGATGCTTCAGTTGCATTCAAATGGCATGATTTGTAGAGATGACCGTATATTCTGCAACGGAATGGAATATGCTCATAGTCCACTGGTTATTTCCACACCTCATCGTGGTATTCTACTTCAATAGAGTCCATAAGCGGTTCCGTGATATTCATGTACACACATATCCTGGCGTAGGACATATATCTTCCCCTCTTGGTGGTCTCGGCCACTTTGACAAATATTCCGATTGAGTTCCCGACACCCTCCAGAATCTCTGGATCCCATAATTTGATTGGCAGTCCAAACAGCTTGACCCATACTGGTGCCGCTAGCATTTTTTCCTTGTCTGGGTTGTAGCATTCTTCCCAGTGCCTCATAAAGAGACCTGCATTGTTGAAGAAGTAGGGTCCCTCCTCAAAAACCCTCTCCTTATCTTCCAGATTGGCAAAAATGATCGTGAAAAAGCCCTTTGCACCTAATTTTAGGTCAATATGTCCCTTGGGTTTCCATCTCTATTGTATCCATTTGGCCAGTTCTTTTTTAGACGACCATGTCCCCACAAACTTACAGATCAAAGCATGATCTTTCATATATCCTCTGTATTCTTCAAGTTTGTTGTTCGAGATTACATACCTGGGTTTTTTCGTTGCTCTAAGTAGGCATCTGTTTCCCAACACCGCTTGTCATCGAGCCCCCAAGATAGGTGCGTCCTTACTTCATTTCCCTGTGCTTCCATTCGCTTTATTCCTGCTTGTCTCACTTGCTGCTACATTTTTATAGGAGGGGATCTCCCCCCCCCCCCAAATCTGTCATTTCTTTGTCAGCCCCACCTGTATTCTATCCGCCTACCTCTAATCGACTCCGAACTCTCCCTTGTCCTGATCTATTGCAGGTGGATGCAAACTGCCCCTGCACCTTGTCTGGGGCTCAGGTTCGCCTGAGGCTAACCTTTTCGAAATCTTAACCTTAAACGTTTACCTTCATCGCTCTCCCATCAAACTAGCCATTCCACTAACACAGTGCCACCCTCCGACAGTTTGACTCTTTTAACCATTACATGTTGTCTTATTTGCATATATGAGTTGATGTAGTTAGATATTAATCGAGTTGTTTTTCAGATATTTTGGAATTTTTTTGGTGGGTTTTAGTTTAATTTTTAAAAATTTGATAGAAATTTATTGAAATTACAAGTTTGATGGATAACCCATGCACAATTTAAGTACTTTAAAGATTTTTCAGAATGCTGAATTCATATATATAGTAAAAAACAATTTAATAACACAAATCAATATTTAACCTTAAATTTTTTGGTCAAATTCTAACACCAAAAAATCTAAAAAATCATACTAAAAATAACTCTTATATCACTATCTCTCATTATAAATAAATAAAATAACATTAAATAAAGTGTCAAAGTGACCTTAGAACGTTTAAGTGTGGGGCATTTCATATGTTTCTTGTTGCATCAGTTTCTAAGTATATACTTATGTCCTTCACATTTAAGGATATCAAAACATGTCAATTATAAAAATTGTTTTTTCATTTAATCTCTTAAATTGTCTTTTGGACACTTTTCCTCTTACATACATTTGTTCTTTATTTAATCATAGTTAACATTAAACCATGTCTTCACCATTTATCAATGGCCTTCTTTCTCTTACATACGGTACCAACACTTTTGTTTTTTTTTTAATAATGTCCACACCATTTTCTTTACTTGTCTAACATTTTCTCGTCAAATCATGACGGGGAAGAGAATATGATGTTGTCTTTTATACTTGTTTTAGGAAGGTTATATAGTAATTAGTATGAGTTAAAATTATTGATTTTTATTAATTTGTAAAAATTAAAAGTTATTTGTAAAATTTAATAATTTTTTTTAAACTAAATATTAAATTGAAATTTAATTTTTGAATTTTTAAAATTTAAAATTTTTTAATTTTTTAGTTTGTGTGAGTTTTTGATTGGACAAATATTACGGGTTTAAAATTTATTTGTCATAATTAAAAATGGTTTAAAAAAATTAAAACTTAAAAAAATTCTAAAAATACTAAGTGTCTGAGAAAAAATAATTATCCCAAAAAAGTTGATAGGACACTTGCACAAAAAATTGAAACTTTAAATGTCTGGATCCAGAAAACAAGAGATAATGTTGAGTGAAACAGGTGGAGCTCTCACTGAAGCAATTGTTATGGTGTGGCTCATAAGATATCTAAAAGGAATCAAACAAATGAGAGTAGGTAGATGGCCTAATGTTATCTTCAATAAAGGCATGAGTGAAACAAGGAAAACATGGATGATACAAAACTACACATGGATGCAAAAATGGAATATCTATCTCAATGCCTTTCCCACAAATAGCAAGGAGTTAAAGGATTTTGTTATGGAGAAGTTTCGTAAAAAGGAATGGGGAAAAGAGTTGGGTAGAAAGAAGAAATATTACATTGAGGAATTCAACCCTTCGTGTGATCTACAACAAAAAGGGTTCATTGGAGCTAGCATTTCATGGAGGAAAAACGTTCTTATTGTTCAATTAAGGACCAACTCATATTAACTTCGGTGTGAAACATGACGGTGGAAAAGGTCTAAAGAAACTTGGGAAGAACCGGTGTGTACATTTTGTATGTCTGGGGCTGTGGAATTGGAAAAACATTTCATTTTGGAATGTGATGCATTCCAAGACATCAAAGAAATTTTTTTCAGAAGAAAAAGCACTATATGATTTGTATTATATTGATGAAAAAACATAAACTGATATATACAGATCCTAGTGGATCTTATATCCCGGATTATGCCTTCATTATCTGAGGGAGATGTACAAAGCATCAACATCATTGGGGAGCTAAAAACTTTACAAAAAATTTAATGGACTATCCAGATAGTTGGAAAAAACTATAGTCAGAGATGTTATCCAAAAATATGGGCCTTATAGCATACCATAAATCTTCAAGCTTTATATGCCGGGCATAGAGAAGGGCTGTATCTCATATGCACAGGAATTCATAGAGATGCCCAGATGCCATATACCGATTGGAGCATGCATTCCTTTCTTTGATAAGACATCCGCTTGAACATTTTGATTGCGCTTTATATGCGAAATAGGAAATGTATCAGACTTCCATATAGCAGCAATCCTGTCCAACGAACCTGAAAGGCTGTCATTTGATATTTTCTGTTCACCATTCACATGATCTATGATAATCTTCGAGTCCCCATAAACATTTATAGGTCCAATATCCATGAAAGTACAAAAAAAGAGTAGACCATGCAGGGCCATGGCCTCTGTCCTGTTATTTGTCTGTTTACCACCATTCCAGAATATGGAGAGTTGGAGATCTTTGGAAAGAGCTATGAAAACACCACAAGCGCATGTGCCATCCTTAGCTGCACCATCAAAATGAGCTCTTGGAAATAAGAGTTGCTGTTGGATAGAGGAAGCCATCTGTAGTTTTTTTTGCTGTGGCATGATTTGAAGGAAGGAGAAGTAATATGGAATAATCTTGTCTATAATGCTTCCAAAAACCTCAATGCTGTTTTGAAAAATTCTTTTGTTCCGCCACTTCCATATGAACCAAATAGTAATCAAAGGAATGGGACGCCAGTTAAGATTTTGTGAACCCCACCATTCGAAGGCCTCTATTATTGAAGGATGTGAAACAACAGGAAAGCTAATTTCATCCATATGATTTGAGTTTGAGGGCAGTTTAAAAACATGTGCAGGTTATCTTCAGAGAAAGTTATGAGAACATGTTAGCATCAATTTCTTGGCATTGTCTTTTTAACGAGGGGATTGTTGGAAGGTTGGGCCAGCTCATTATCAATTTGAATTGGAAAATTATTGAATTCCAAAAAGAGAAAAACAAGAAACTAATAATTTCATAGACTATTTTTAGTCTCATAGACCTTAAAATATCATTTCATTTCATTTCTGCGAAAAACAAGCTTAATCATTCCATACAATAAATATCATACAATAAATATCATAAATACTATATAAAACCTTCGAAGTCAAGAAACTTGAAAGACCTACGAATTTCCTACAAAGGAATCCGATTGGCAGAACCATCAATTTAGAAAATAGTTGATCTGTCATACAATTGGGAATCTGGTTTGTTGGCGAAACAACGTCCATTGTTTAACCAACGTCTCACTCTTGATGGAGCCCATAACTAACGCTGACATGGTCACATTAAAATTGATAGAGCTATGCCTATAAAAAAAAATATTTAATTTGCTAAGACGAAGATGCCATATTCCAAAGATACACAAGTGTTTTTCATTAAGTGTGCTTATTCCTTTAGGTTGGGCCACTATTAAAAAATAAATGAGCTTGAATCCCCTTTTATCCATTGGTCTATTGTTGCCTATACTTATATCCCATCTCTATCTCGTACACCGTCTTCATTTCAACCATGGTACAATTTGTACAATGTTGCTTTTACTCCTCGTTGAAATGAAATAAGGTCCACATGTTTCTAACACAATTTGGTATCTCTAGTAACTTAAAATAGGAATTCACTCGCAAAGAACTCAATAATTTTTCGCATCAAATTTTACAATTACGTCGTAATGTCAAAACCTTTGAACTTGTGTGTCCAATTTTGGAAAGTGGTGTCATGAATCATGATCATGAGAGGGTGTTGTTACACATTATTTTGTCACATTCATGAAAATTAATGTTGTACCTTTGTACTTCTTGATCTGAAGCATTACTTCTATTAATCCCTAAAGAAGATGAAAGAAAATCTTTTCCATGAAAGATGAAAATCTTGTTCAAATCCCTTTAAAAACTTTATTTCAAGAGGATGTTGAAGGTTTCACACTCATAATACGCGACATAGCTAATTGTCGCGCATTGCATAACTGTCAGGTGTGACATTATTGCATGTTGCTTGCTTACATAGTGTGATACTACTTTTTACAAAGGAAAAAATAAAAATAACAATAAGCTTCTAGAAGATAAGCCTTGTTGATGGCATCTATCTCGATCAATTTGGATCTGACTCACATCCCTGATTTGGCTAGATCTTAATCTCCTCTTCTTATCCTTGTCCAAGTTTATAAATAAAACCATATTTCATTGAAAGAGGATACTTAGTTGATTTCAGAAAGGATTTGGCTCTCAAATTCTCAATTAAACTCTACTAAATATCCAACTTGTGATCCTAAAACTTTTGAAAGCAAGGTGTTGAGATGAGGAATAGTTGGAAGGAGACTCTACGACATCAAACCATTAGGTTGTAACCAATTCCTTTTGATAATACAATTATATATTGCTTTCCAAAAATCATTGTTTATGTTTGATGATTTTTGGTATATATCTCCTTAATCATATGTATAAGTTTTGTCAGATTGTATTTAGATTAGATGTGCTTTTATTCTTGCTTGTTTGTGTTGTCCACAATTGTTTTCTTTGTGAGTAATGAAGACAAGGCTAGAAGCTACACCATTTCAAGAAACTAGCAAGGAAAAAATCTAATAAACAAGTATGGGTCACTCATCTCACTCCTTTCATTAGTGTTTTCATCTATGATTTGATCGCAATAGACTTAGGGAAAGCCATATATTTTTGTTTTTCTTTGTTAATTTAGATCCGAGTACCAGATCTAGGGAGACTAGTCTTGTCCACAAAAATGATTTATCTAATAAAAAATTGGCGACTCCACTGGGCAACGATCTTTAGGATTTGTTCTTCAAGGTTCATTTTGATTATTGAAGCCTTTCTTTTTCTTTAGTTTTTTTATTTTATGAGTCACTAGCGATCCATATATGACTCTTAAACCTTAGATCTACTTTGATCTTGGAAATTTTCTTGATTGTTTCTTGCTTTTTGCGCTCGTCGCACCCTCTTTTGGGAACTAGTGCGACATTGTCGCACCTTGCTAGTTTGCAAACTATGACATAACCTACTTGTCGCACTTTGTTGAACTCCAATCTTCGACACTACCTAGAAAATCAAATTTTCTCAGGGTTTTTTAAAATTGATCTTAGATTTGTGTCTTGTATGGTTTTTTGAGTGCGTTTGTTGCTTCTTGACAATTATGCTTTGCAGATCAGGTTTCCTTTTGTGTGTCATTTTTCATTTTTTGGATTTTGTTTGAAAATTTCATTATTTGTTGCTTTGATCGAGTTGTTTCTCATTTGATTTTGAAAGGTTTTTAATCTCTTAGGATTGAATAACTTATTCATATCTCAAAGTGTCTTTCTTTTCTTCATTTGATCAATTATTTCAAAGATTGTTGTTTGAATTTTTTTGTGAAAAAGAAAAAATAATCTTCCTTTTCCTTAAATAATTCGTTTTTCAAAAAAGAAAAAATATTCCTTGAATTGATTTTTTTTGTTTCTTAGAGTGAATTTGTGGCATTCATTGTTTGTTTTAATTCATTCTTTGAAACAAAAAGTTTTTAAATTCTTACATTTGTAGGAGGCCATACTTTTATTTTTAAAATAAAGCAGTAAAGAATTAACACGAAAAGCATGTTGGCATTAAATGAATTTGATTAAAATTAAGAGATTTTGCATCTAAGAATATTAAAGTGTTTTCTCCTTTTCATAATATAACATTCATCAAAATGAAAGCTTGCATTTCATTTCGTTGCATTAAGATTTAGAGTCATGTCAAAACACCATCTTGTCCACTCCAGATGCCTACTTGTGTAAACAATAGCCATCAAAATTAACACATAATAAAATTAGTTTGATACTTTTGCATTTCTCTTGTAGTACACCTACATTAGCTTAAGATTAGGGCCTTGGAATAGGTGTTGAGTTTAAATTCTCCAAGGCTACAAAACAAGCCTAGAATCTTAAGCTAGGGAGTGAAAATCCATTTGCATCATCATGTTGTCTTGGTAGCCCTTCTTACACAAGGTTTAAGAACTAGGTCAGATTGGGGTTAACAGAGTAATTAACCCCAATTTGTTGGTCTTGGTGGTTTTGATCTACATGTATTACAAAAAATGCTATGTAAAACTTGGGGATCACCTTGGAGGAGTGCACCTCAATTTGAGGAATCTCTTAGGGGATTTCAAGCTAGATACCTTGCCCTTGCATGTATATCTGATTATTTATTGTCCCCCTAGGTGGAGCTATTGTAAGTGGTAACCTTAGTGGCTATAATATTAGGGCTGATACACAAGGTGATGGAAAAGGGGAAAATCCTTGGCATACCTAGAACAAACATTGGCCAAACTCACTTGGACCTTCCTGGAGGGTGCCCCATGGTTGTGCAGGTACTTGCATTGGGTTACAAAGGACCATTAAGTAGGTCACCAATGTAACTGTTTCGATCACTCCCTTATCTAGGATTACGTTGGATTGTATGCTTACTCCTTTAGATTTTCTAGCATGTTCTGTTTGTTTTCCTATTTAATAGACCATAGGTGTATTTTAATTGGTTATCTAAATTCATCATGGTAGAACATCAACCTCGTTGATCATGTAGGATGCAATATTTACCCCCTAAACTACTTGAAGTTGCGCAATCCAAACTTACAGAACTTGAAACATCAAAACCTGAAGTTGTATAACCTAAACTTATAGAACTTGAAACATTAGAACCTGAAGTTGCAAGTGTTATAGACATTTTTGGGCACTGCAACCCAAATCATAAATGTCCATAAACTGAGGGCTCTTAAGTCCCTAAAAGTGTTGCTTCACTACCTAAAGGAACAAGGTCGGCTGATTACATCATCTCCCAAAAGTTCTCCACTGAAAACTGCTCAGAAATGGTCAAAACTAGACCATACTGAATACCTAGTGCAGAGGGTGCGATGCATATCACCTTCCCAGTGTAAAGGGTGCGATGCATACTGAATGGCCCCTCTGTAGGGTGCGATGGTCAGGAATGGACAAATGGTAGGGACAATTTACGAGGTGCAAGATCATGGAATATTCCAGAAGCTTCCCCTCTGACACTTGCCTCTCTGTTTTCGACCAGGGATGAGTAAGAGATCATAAATCTCCAAGTGGAATCAGGAACTATCAGAGAGAGGACACTAATCAAGACCCCAGAAGATGACTCACCTCCCTACAATCATCTATATATGGATCCCTCATCACAGAGATACGGAGGCTGGAATCTTGTATCTTGTAGAGAAGTGTTGTTGGTTTTCTGGTGTAACTTCATAGTGTTGGGTGATCTAAGCTTTACTTGAGGTGAAGAAGGGCTTTCTTGATGGAGGATGATGCTGGGTCAGAACATATGGTTGTAATCCTCTTGCTACTTTTGATGTTAATAAATATTCAATTTTTCGTCGATATTCTTGTATGCTTGTTTATATATGCATTTGTATGGTTAACACATATCTGGTCTTGTGTTATTTTTGAATATAGATATCTATTCTTCGATAGTAGTATGCTGCTTTGATTCCACAGGTGCTCTTTGAAGCTGGGTAGACAAAGAAGAAGCAGCAAAGGTCTATCAGAAAGGAGATGAATCAAACAAGGAAACCAAGCGCAAGACTAAGGTTGGTCTCCTTTGTTCCACTCTTATCTATTTTGATAAAGGAAAGTGAAAGTAGACTTTACTTGTTTGTTTCTAAGATAGCTACCAGTCATAGTGGGAATAGTAGCTCCGAGTGGACACTATTCTCGATAACACTGATAGAAATTCATAACTCGATATTTCCAAAGTGGGGCATTTGTTCAGACATGTCGAGTACAAAAGGGAAGTGACAATGAGTTGTGGCTTATAATTAGTGAAATATATCCTACTTCTATCAGTTGTATCAAAACTACATGAGCAAGAAGATGAGATAAGTCCCAATAATAATTATTTTATTGGGAATTACATTGTAATCAGCATACATTTTGTACCAACCCCAATTAGTGAATTGCAAATTTTATGAGGAAGATAGTTAACATATGAAAACCCCATGTGAATGAATTCTCTAAATCATTCTTTTTCCATAACATAACATCTATCAAAATTCCTCTCCCTCCTATAGAATTTTTATATTAGAAGGTAATGGACACTACAAAATTGGGTAATACAGGGTCATTTCCAACACTTACACCAATACACCTCATATCCTGAAACCACATTATAATTCAGTTTGGCCATCTCTCAATAAGTTGTTGAACTACTCACAACTCATGTTCCTTGACTAGATTTTATTTTTGTGGTTCCACTACATTTTTGCATATTTCTCTACAGGAGGGTGTATAAATGTTTACATATAGAGAAAAGAGAATTCACCACAATTGTTTTAGGAAATATACAATGCAATAGGGAAGTTATGTACTCATTTCTTGTTAACCATTCCAATAGAACACTCCTCTCCATTGAATGTAATATTCTAATGAATCTTTTAGATCAAATTATTCTAAAAGAGAAGGGAATTAACTTATATCTATAATTGTGATTTTCCTCTCAAAATAATTTTTTGACCTCAATATAACACATGATTCTGAAATGGGGGAGACCTTTAATCATAGGGAATGCACTGATCCCTCCAAGATCTCCCAACACCCCAAGGCGGTGGAAATTTTTGAGAGATACCAGTTGATAGATTTACTTTAACAAATTAAGAGGATATAATGATGACATGGCTAGGGAATTTTCCATGGTTTTTCAAAAAAATGGAAAAAAACAGATATGTTACTGTTTTTAAGGGGCTTGAAATTTTTGTGACTAAAGGAATTATTATTAAGGTATCTAGGATTAGGTAGGATAACATATTTTTAAAATACATCTCCTATGAAGGAAGGCTAAGTATAATTTATGTTTACCAATGCAGAATCCTATACAAACTAGACACGGAGCACACTTATAAATTGTAGAGACCATAAATGTGCCATACTTCCTCCTACAATCCATAAATGGAATGATTTCCAAGGAAAAAGGGGGGTAAACATGAGCTGTTATCCCATCATGGAATCATTCAACTACTGGTTTTACATACTTTGGATAAGTTGGAGGACATTTGATTTTCGATTTATTTTAGAGATACTGTTAGGAAATATTTCTTGGAGAACCAAGAGGAAATGAAGGATAAGTATATTACAAAAAAGGGAAATAATAAATTCACAAGTCTAAGGCACTATAAACATAAGGCAAAGAAAAATATAAAAGTAGAAAACTCAATTAAGGAAGTTTCAACCACTCTAATCAAGTTAAGGAAAACTACAAAACTCAAAAGGAGCACACCAATCGTATATTTAGATCCCTAGGTATAGAGAAGGAAGAGGACAAGATAAATAGGGATATTTGGATAAATGGAACCACCTTTCAAAATAGTGGTACAAATTGAAGACTCGCCCTACCCTAAAAATCACCTTCAATAAACCAAGAGACACCTCAACTAGCTTAAGCATCCACAATGGGCTAAGAAAACTTACCAATAGAGAGAATTTAAGTTCCAATCAGGGATACTCCTACAATATTGCTACTTCATCCCTACTTCATGCATAGGGAAAGATGAAGTTGTGTCACATATAGAGGAAAAACATTGATTACTGCAGGATGATGCTACTTTATCCTGTCAAAGAAAGTGGCAGTCCCCACCTTACATCCTTCAAATATAGGAACCCCATTCCCCATTCAAATTACAAGTTGTTAAAGAAAGGGCTACAATGTGTAAAAAAAATGGTGCACACCATGAGCACAATATGGGTTGGGATGAATATGCAACCCACTTCTCTTACTTAGACCAAAACCATATTTTGACCAAACAAAAAGGATCAACGTTGGAAAATAATTGAAGAGGAAACATGATTTTGTCATCAAGGGGAGGTCACTAGATATACATCCAAAGATATCAACCAAGAATGTAAGAAGCAACATGACCAAGAGGAATAAAAAAAATAATAGAAACATTAAAAGGTACACTTTCCAAAGTATTGAACGGCCTCTTAGGCTCATAACATGTCATCATACATAATACGTTAGGCATTATGTCAATATGGATGCATATATGAACTAATGTAATAAATGGTTAGTTGGAGTAGGTGTAATCATTTCATCCATCCTTTCAATGTAGAAACACATATGAAGAATGAATAGAAAAGTGATTGGTTAACCTTCCCAATATGATATCTTTTCTATGTAAATAATTTCAAATATTGAAGATAGTTGAATTTTCATGAACTAACTTCTTTAAAAAATACATTACTAACAGCATCTAGAATATCATACTAATTTCAACATTTAATGTTGACAATAGGTGAATGTTATGGATAAGAAATCTTGTATCTTACATCATATCCATTCCAAAAAGCGTACAATGGTTCAAAGCCTTCTTTGTTAAGAAAGAGGAAAATAGGAGTTGCTTAATCCATCTATTTATGGACCACTGAATGGGCAACAAAAGCTATGCCATGCCATTATAAGAGAACTATATTAGAAAAAAATGTATGGTAAGAACTTCTGTGATTGCACTCTAGGGTACATAGGTAGTAAAAGTCAATCAAAAGATCCACATGGAATAGTGGACTCAAGAGATTCAATGTACATAGTGTGAAAAAATAAGTAACTATTAATATTTTCAAACATTAAGTTTTAATTCTTCAATGCTAAGAACCATAATCTAGCCATTCTAAGTGTCAACCCTCATATTGTATGAGGTGAAATTTGTGTTTTTTCTTGTGATATAGTTGCATAAGATACTTTTTGATGAAATTAATTAATCATTGGATAGATGTAGATGCAATTTTATGGGCACACAAACTTTCCCTAACATTACCTTGATGATTCCAATAGCTAACTTCTACTAACCTCTATGCAAATTGTATCTAATATTACACTATGGACAAGATTGATTTCCATATTTCCACTCATATTCATAGCAAGGAGTGCATATTAGAAATGCACACTCATTGCAAGCTAAAAATAGCTCCCAATCTGCTATTAAGCCAACATCATATCCATATATCTAGCAAACATGGATATTTATGTATTTTGGAGGCTTAGGCTACACTAATTGAATAAAATATCCACATAAGAACTTATGAGATAACATAATCCATTATATGAAAAACAGAGCATTGGCAACAATTTTTAAAAAGGCACGAAAGTATCTACTGATAATCCATAGAACATATGATCCAAACTTGTCAAGTAACACCTCTTAAATGAAAAATAATGAGAAATAATACCTCACATTTCTTGAAGAGGAATAAAGTGTTCTAATTACAACTGACATCCAAAACATAATATAGTTTTTAACTATAATATATAGGAAGTAGTCAAGAATCCATATTGGTTTCACATTTATATATTTAATACATCACATCATTTTTCTAAATCTCTAAATTACATTCTTCAATATTCATTTCCAAGAGAACCATGCAACTCAAGCTATCTTTGGAAACAACTCTAGCTCCAGCAAACACCGTGACAACAAAACCATCTTAAAAATATTGAATCCAGCTTGGATGTGATTTGTAATTATTTCAACATATATTTCTATGTACTAAAAATTTCCCCTTCTAGCTGTGGACAAAATTTAATGGAAAATACAACCTAGACCTTAAAAAAGAAAAAAAAAGACAGAATGGCTCCAATTTTAGAGAAGGAAATAATTGCCATAAGACATGGGAAAAAGTAAAAATTGTGCAACTCCTAAGAAAGGGACAAAACAAATTCCCTTTTAATAAAAAACAAGGCTTAATGAATATATTTTGAGACTTGTAGCTTGGTAGGTACTCCACACCCTAGGCCAAAGGGTTGTGGAGGAGTTGGTGCACAAAGATGGCTTGTGGGCTAAGAATCCAAGCCTGTGGGATTTTGACCCAAGCATGTGGGCGTGAGTTTGTGTGGATAATTCTACATGTGATGATTTTGAGTTGATAGAGGACTTCGAGAGTAAACAGACACAATGAAAATCACTTGAATTTGAGTTGCAGAAGTAAAGATATGAATTTTTGAAGTTATGATGTGGGCTTGTGGCACAAAGCACAAGTCGACCTTGGCTTGTAGAGGTGCCCTTTCAGAATAGATGTTGACACATGATACATGCATACATAAGAGGTAAGGGAGACCTCATTTCACACATACAATATGCGATCACATAAAGGATAATCTCTGAAATGGGCATCGAAGTCTAAGGCTAAGGAAGACAAGTTTTTGGAAGTGTCTTGGCACTATTTTGGAGAAAATTTCTTGTTGGACTGAGGCCACATTTATGAGGTAATAGAATGAGTATTTCAGTTCTATTATATGTGTGATTAGTTTTTGTTATGTGCCATAGGTACCTACTATAGGAACATTGTCTATTAGAGGTTGTTTCGAGGGCCGTGAGGCCTAGTAAGGGTCTTCCTTTCAAGCTGCAACCTCTAAGATGGATAGTCTATGAGAACAGGAGTAGACCACAACCATAATAGGTGTATTATCATCTGCTAGAGGTTACCTATAATTCTGTTGGTGGATAGGTTGTTATAGGATGCATTGAGGAGGAGCCTTAGTCCCTACAACAAGTGCTTTGGATGCCATGTAGGACAAAAATGGCAACAACATGATTGGACAAGGGAATATAGTGATAGGAGCTATGATTTTGGGTGTTGTAGTAGTGTGTCTTTAGCCCTAACCAAAATTCTAGAAACACAAATCCTAAGGACAAGAGGTGACTAGCGGTGTGTTGGAGTTTGTGCCCTCTTGTTGATGTTGATTTGCTAGAGGACGTGGGTCCAAGTTAGACTAGTTGCGGGAGGCTGTTAGCAGCCAAGAGGAAGGGTATTCGTAGTAGTTGGATTCCCTAACTAGAATCACATGTGCTAGTGCCCCACAGAAATTTCTTTACAAAATACAACGATCTTACAACTAGATGTACTAGACAAAATTCCTAAACATATACAAAGATAAAATTAGCTACAATCACCTTAGAAGATAAAATTTGTAGTATAAGTTTTATGCAAAGTTTAATATCAAGATTGATAAATATGTATGCACATCTCAATCCCATACAAGTCAGTGAGCTAAGCACAGCTAAAAGTGTCTCTCTTGAAGATCTCTACAAATAATCTTTGATGAAATCAATAGATGTTTGAAGACATGTACACCACATAACAAAACAAGAAGGATGTCTACAATTAGAATTCTTCGAATGACATTAATAAAAGTCACTATACCCCTTGAAGATATTTATTCTGATCATGACATGTAGGAGTAATCCTAACAAAAATCTCCATGATCATAAAAGAAAAAAATATAGTTTCTAAGAAGGAACTATCTCCTTTGTTTGGTGACGGGAAACTTCAAGTTCTGTAGCAGAAAATATATGCTGACAAAGAATACCTCTTACAGTCTTCTTCATGAAGTGAAATTCTAATCAGTAGTGAATAAAACATTCCTATATATATATAGATAAACATAAATCACCATGGACCAAGCAATTATAAGGATCAAGGTTTATAAGCAAGCGACGTAGATCATGAAAACATTATGGGGAATTCTCTCTAACATCCTTGGCACCAAGACCTCATCTTTTTCAGGTAAGTACTGCCTTTATATTTCATGCTTTGGTTATCCAACAACTTGTCTTCACTTTACAAAGGGAAACAAGCTAAATGAAATAAACAAATGCAAAGGTATGCATTTATAAGATATGTATGATCAAGATTTGAGTCATCCTAGGATTTAGGAAATTTAATATTGGACGTAGTTGTTATCCAATAGTGTAAAACCCTAGGCAACTCATGAAGAACCCTAGTCATAGGGTTTGTAAAATATATTTTGATTTCGAAAGTTTGTAATTGGAAACTTTAGTTGCCTAGGAAATGCTAGATTGACTTCACCATTTTTGCTATTGTATAATTTTCTTTGTTGTACTTGTCATTAAGTATTGTAGGAATAAATTGTGATTCATGAGAGAGAGAACTCCAAGGAAAAACACTAAGGTTTGTAAAAGGAGCAACTCCAGGTATGTCTATTTGTAAAAACTTATTTATTAAAATTATTTTAAAATTTGCCTTGTATTACTAACTATTTTATGTTTAGGATTTTGAATCGTAAAAGATTATTGTTAGTAAGATGAATCACTAGATTGAATCTACCTCTAACATATCTATTATCATTTGTTCATTTTTGTGGAAACCATAATTTTGAGGTTCACTATAAAACTCTAATGTGTTGATGTTTAGAATATATTCTCAATAATATTGAAACACTAGGCTACTTAGGGTTTGTAAGTCTAACAATATTTAGTTCTTTTTGGTAATAAATCAGTAAAACCCTAAACCATTAGGGTTTAGTGAATTATTGAAACCATAGTCAAAATTTCTAAGGTTTAATGTTTGTATCCATGCATAATATTAGTATGAATGAAAACTTAGACGTAAACTTGCTAGTTCTAAGGTTTGTAACAAAACCTAGTAAAGTGTGTCATGAAATTCTAAAAAGCATATTGCTAAAACCGTAGATGTACAACATTTGATTTTTCAGGTGTTCAGTCTAGTTTCTGGGACTTAAATAATTGCTTTACTATTAATTTTTTAATACCTAAATTTGACTTTGGAATCTAAGGATTATGTCAAAAATGTTAGCACAAGATCGCGAGTTGGATATGAAAGATTATTCAAGTTTAAGCTATGAAAGTTTGTGTTATGAAACCAACTCAAGAAAAATATATAAACGATAGATCAAAGCCTTAGAATTCAGCCTCTTCGAGGGGGCAACCTCATTTACATTACATAAATGAACAATTCTTGGATGATTCAAATGACCAAACCTCCTTTCTATATATAGGAGTCCAAGGAGTCACAATATAACCCAGCCGACCTAACAATAATAATATAGCCACAAAAATAACAATAGAGGGATTCTATGGGGCATAGTAATAACAATATGGGGACAATAGGGGCACAACAATATTAATAAGGGATACAACTACAATAGTAATGGGGTAATCACTAGTATATAGGGGACCTAACACCAGGACTTCCTGTGTCTAAGGATGATGCAGCTGGGGTATCTTTAGTTGCTTCTTAAGTGCAGCAATATCATCATTTTTCTTTTTTATTAGTTGTTCTATGGCCTTTACATCTTTGGGATCGTGTCCCAACTCTATGAATAAGTCCTCTGAGAACTTGATTCTAGTATCTTTGGCCTGTGAAGAGCCCTTCTCCAATTGGAACTTTGTTGATATATTGTTAAGAGAGTTTTGCAGTTGGTGGGCAACAATGGCTTTCCCTGTTAAAGTGGAGCATACCATATCCCATGTTTGCTTGTGTAGCTCAATCCGGTCAACGGAATGAATATCCCTTGCCAATACTTCAAAATCCACCCTCTTAAAATCTGTTGTTGTCCTTGGATGCTAAGTGGTTGGCTTTGTTAGCACCTAAATCCGCCTTAGGTTGAAGGAAGGAAAAATT
>APFE030074234.1:109613-127295 GCA_000404065.3 Pinus taeda
GATGATATCCTGAATGAAGATCCAACTTGGTGAAGTAAATTGATCCATGCAATTCATCTAGTAATTCATCAATGACAGGAATGGGAAAATTATCTTTAATAGTGAGCTTGTTGAGCTCCCTATAATCTGAACACATGCACCATGATCCATCCATCTTGTGCATCAATACTACCGGAGCAGAGAAAGAACTTTGACTAGGTTGAATTATACCGGCCTCTAGCATTTCTGCAACCATACGTTCAATTTCACTCTTTTGGGCATAGGGATATCTATACGGCTTGATGTTTGGAGGAACACTTCCTCAAATCAGATGAATAGCATGATCATGATGACAAATAGGTGGGAGACCTTTGGGAGTCTCAAATACCTTGGAATGATTGTCCAAGACTTTTTGGAGATCTGGAGAAATAGATGTTTCCAATGTGGAAACATCTAGCGAACATAATTGTGAAATTATACCTCTTTGTTCCTTTTTTAGAAGCTTTGTCATACCGTTAGAGCTGATTATCTTTCCTGGTTTCCCTGAAATGCCCCTTAATTCAACTTCCTTTCCTTCCGCAAAAAATTTCATGAAAATTTCTTTGAAAATTAAAAGCTATTGTACCCAAGGATTGTAGCCATTGGACTCCTAGTACAACATTAGCACCTCCCATTAGAATGGAAATCACTGGGCTAGTCAATACATATTCTCCCATGGATAGCTTGATATTATGGCACTTTCCAGAGCAATTTATCGTTCCTCCATTTGCAACCATCACTTGACACTCTGGTGCTGGATATATGAAGCAATTCAATTCTTTTGCTATCTTACAATGAATAAAATTATGGGTACTTCCTGAATCAATCAACACTATTACCTTTTTCTTCTTGATTTGTCCTTCTATCTTGATGGTTTGAGGAGTGCTAATTCCAACCAATGCATTACAAGATATCGTTGGATTCATTTCTTCTCTATCTAGACTTTGTTCCTGGAGTATATCCTCTTCTTTTGACCTTATTGCTCCTTTTCTTCTTCCTCTTCACAATCTATGTAGAATAATTTCTTCTCAACACACTTATGACCTTTAGTGTATTTGCTATCACAACTGTAATAAAGCCATTTTGCTCTTTTTTTTCTTCCAATTGTTGTGGTGTCAACCTTATAGATCAACGCCTTAGAATTCAACGTCTTCGAGGGGGAAACCTCATTTACATTACATAAATGAACAATTCTTGGATGATTCAAATGACAAAACCTCCTTTCTATATATAGGATTCTAAGAAGTCACAATATAACCTAGCTGACCTAACAATAATAATATAAAGCGACAAAAATAACAATAGAGGGATTCTATGGGGCACAGTAATAACAATATGGAGACAATAGCGGCACAACAATATTAATAAGGGATACAACTACAATAGTAACGGGGTAATCACTAGTATTATAGGGACCCAACAGTTTGACTACTTATGATTGATACTCTCTTCATGTTGATATGATAATCCCATATTGATCTCATACTCCTGTATATTTGTATTCGGTTACTAAATTTGTAGGTACACAACCTTCAAAATGATGAAGATGTTCACCTATATTGAAAATGACTTAATGATGAGCATGATGAAAAGAAGAACCTGTTAAAGTACCCTTTTGAGTTAAGGGGGCATTGTATGACTCTTTATCTTTGTAGATCATTTCATTTTGAGTTCATACTTGTACCTATATGTAAAAATTATGGATACCTCCCTTATAGTTAAGGGGGGGGGGGGGTGTTGAAGAATGTAAGTAGTGTCAGTCTTCATAATTGTATTTGAGTCATAAGAAAGAAAAGAAAAATATTTTTATCGACTTATTAAAGTATGGGTTTCATGATTGGGTCAATTGTTAATATGCCAAGTCTCCATTATAGGCTTCTAAGATTTTTGTTGAGTATTCAAAGTGATTTTGTAAGAGACCCTTCTTGGGTTCCTTAAGGAAAAAAAAGGAAACATGTTGATGAACACAAAATAATAATGACTGTGATGAACTAACATGATATCACAAGAATTGTAAACATAACAAGAGAAAACATTATAAAAAAACCTAATTCTATTTGCCCTAGTTTTTCTCAACATCTATGGTCTTGGAATATTTATAATGTAGAAATAAAAAATTACTTGAAATAAAATGCAATGCAAAAATAAATCATGCACATGTTAGCCAAGTGTTGGGTGGGATAAAGGTGAGTAGTACTTTGATGAGTTTTTTTTCGCTTATATGACTCCAACCATAGTTAAATCTGTCAAATCCTGATATGCAAATGAAAGTACTTACAAAATAAAGCAGGAGGAGTTAGATGTGATAAATAATTAATAAAATAGAAAAAAAATAATACTGTTGCCTTATTCCCAATTAATAGAGAGTTTCTTCTACTTCCTTGTATGAAAAATGACAATTTATGGCATTTCACTTACATACAAACACAATTGTAAACGAAAGACAAATACTACATGAATTTTTTTCATGGAATGGTTTTTTATTTCTTATAAATCTTTATGTAACTCCCACTCAGCCAAGATGTACAACACAAATATCAAACACATTTTGTTGTCTCACTTAAACCTATACCATTTTGAGCTATTTGCTTCAGACACTTGTTCCACTTCAACATTCAAATTGAAACTAGTTATCCTACACACATTCATGAGACCAATGAGGCAAAATTAGATTAAATTTGACCAAATATTACATTTAATTGCATGAATAAGTAATAATTAAAAAGACTTGCACGCATGAATACCTGGATGAGCTTCTCTTGGTTTCAACAATAAATTGGCGTAGTTTAATCTTGGAGAAAACCTCCCTCCACTCGATGAAGAAACAATGAAGTCAACATTGACTTTGTTGTCGCTTTGTTCGATCGAGGTGTTTTGCTCCAAGATTATCCAAATCCTAATTTATTCTCTACTAAACAAGTCCAACCACATGACAGTGGAAGCTCTCATGGCACCTTGCAAACCCCCCAACATCACTCTCAATTCCCTAGTACCCAATCTATCTACTATATAGGAAATATTTGAAAGCAAGACATTAAGATACATAAAAAAAACAAATAGAAAACATTTATTCATTCGTAAATCCAAAAAAAAATTCATCTCAAATTTTTTTATCACAAAAATAATGTTTACATAATATGAAACAAGGTCATGTACATAAAGAGACATATAATAATTATTCACTAACATATAACATTCATTCATTCATTCATTAATCATAGACACAAAATAATTCATCTCAATTTTTTTTGTTATAAAATATATGTTTTTATAATATGGTACATGATATTTTCATAATTTGAATGGGCATCATTTGGATGAGAACCATCATGAAGTGAATATGGAAACAATAAGTATGTTATGAATAGTGTGATATGTACTATATTAGCATAATGAATTGGTGGTAGAGCTTATACCTTATCAATGTAATTACTATAAATACAAGACCATTCTGTAAACAAAGGAGAATCAATATTATTAAAACATAATTGTTCTGTATTTATCCTAATTAATCACATAATGGGTTAGATCAAATATCTTGAGGTGTAGACCTATTTTAGGGTGAAAAAATATTTGATACCTCTTAGTGCTTGGGAGATTTGTAGTTTAGATGGATCTAGGATCGTAATTATAATAAATCATCCAAGCTATCTAAGGGAATTTACACCCATATTTAATGGTGTTGCTCATACTAAATTAACTATCACTAGATAACATTAAATATGCATAATAATTATGGGATTCACTATAGCCCCACATGACCATTAAACGTTATGATAGGTCAATGCTCTTTAAGATTATGAGAGTGAACATGCATTATGCTCCATTATTGTACTACAAATTAATCAAAAAAAATTATTGATCAATTTCTCTACTATATATTACTCAACAATATTTGTTTGACCATATTTAATGGTCTCAATTAATTTCACAAGCAACTTACACACTCATTGCATAATAGTACCATTTATTAATAGAAAGAGAATTATACACTTATCTAGTTCACAATAGCCTGGTGGAAATTGAAGAAGAGATACCCACTCTTCACCCAACCATAGGACCATCTACACAACAATATTTCTTGTAGATAGCCACCCCTAATCCATATCTGATGCATTAAGAGGAAGCTTCACTCATGGTTCAACTTCAAAATCTAGATAGAGAACATTAAGCCTACTCTCCTTCATACATAGAGATTTAGTATTGTACATTTATCCACCAAGCTAGGGCCTATTATATTCATCATGTGACCAATATGGGCCTACATAGCACAAAGTGAACCATTTAGTAGGCTTGTAGTCCCTCAATACTTTCATTTCTTAGTGCTCATTTTCCATAGATTCAAGAAGATTTCTTAGCATTTTCATCTGGCCCTTTAGTTTAGGCTGATGGCTTCAACACTAGATCTCCTCACCAATTAGGTACTCCATAATTACATATGGATATTCTATTACTTATAGGTTCTTTTTCACTCTGATTCAAGGTCACAATTTTAGCCTCTTGTGTGTTTCAATTTTTGCTCACAGGTTCCACTATACTTGCAATCACTTTCCTATCACTTGCACACATTCCAATTCCACTATTCTTTTGTTTATGTTTCACCATCCCCACAAATGCTACCAACATTAGAATTTATTTGGGTCCCTCCTTACAATATGTAGTTAATCAAGAATCTCGAAAATGGGTAGGTAGCACATACCCCTTGGGAATTAAATATTGGGTGTTACAATAGGTCATGCACGACCATACACCTTTTATCAATTAACATATATGCAAAATTTTGGGATTGTTGAGGTAACATATACATATAGCATGCTTGTAGTTGGATATGTGATGTAATGGAACAACCAAATTGTATGCACTATGAGAAAAAAATCTTGCCTATATGGCTTGAGGAGCCATGCCAAGATCATGTACAAGAAAATTAGCAGAGTGCTATACACTTGGTGGATTTTGATGGGTATATATGGTGCCTTAAGACACACATTAATGCAAATAGAAACCATTAGGAACACTCACTGTGCATACATATTATGCACACATTCCTTGGGCATATGTGTGGATGAACGAATTGTAATGGATAAAATAATTGGGACATAGAAGAAAAGTATGACTTGTGATGGAATGACTTAGAGCATGCAAATGAGAAAACATGTGGACTTTTTGCAACTCATCTAGACCAAGTGGTGCAATGGCCCACTCAACCTAGTTCATTCCAAAAAGAGTGACATTGACACAAAGAAAGTAGATGCATATATATGAAACTTGTATGGAATAAGCTAAGGAATACAAGGGCGTACATGAAAGGAGACAACGAGCTTTGGATTGTGTGGGTTGGCCAATTGCCACCATGGAATGACTTGTGCTACCTTATGAAGATGAGCCTTAAGATAGATTCTACAATTATGTGTGTTATGAATATTGTGATAGAGCTTATACCTTATCATTATAATTACTATAAATACAAGACCATTATGTAAACAAAGGAGATGAGTAATTAGTATTGTTCAAACATAATTGTTCTGTATTCTTTACGTTAAGCATGTTTGTTCTAGTATTCATCATATATAATCATGTTATAATGTTGATTCTCCTGTACTAGTTAGTTCAATGTGATTAATTAGGCTAAATACGTGATGATACATATCGGAAAAAAGCAAACAAGAAGTTGATATCAAACATGATGATTACATATAGGATTGGTATTTAATACGAAGAGATCACCTATTGAGATATGGTTCTTAAAGCTAAAATCATGAGAAATTAGGTGGAATAAGACTATATTCATCTTATCCTTCTTCTGGGAAATAGATAGCAATAAGTGGTTTGGTCTTCCTTATAGGTTATGTTACTATCTTGTAACTGAAACAGAGTGGGTTGGACACCAAAGAATTCCCCAACAATTCTTATATGCATGTAAGCTCAAGTAGAATGTGGTTCACATAATTTATCTCACTCCAACCTTTCTCTTTCTCATTACAAGTCTATTGAATCAACACACCCCCATTTGGGGCATTGCTTACAGACCAAGAATACCAACATTCTAAAGTTACAATTACTAATGATAGCTTTCAAAACACACTTGGTTAGTTGAACAGGGGACTAAGGAAATGAGTTATTTGATACATTATATTTTTCATTCAAGAGAATTCACTAATATAGACATGTGGAAATATGACCATGAATGAGAAGCTTGGCTTCTTTATTGAAGGTTGAAGACAAGATTTTTTTTTTTTTTGTAAGCAAGCATTTCTACATTATATTAATAGAGAAACATTTACACATTGTATAGACATGTAAAAATTTTACCAGAGTGTGTGATAAAAAATTATCTACCCCTGGGAGGGGAATCTCGAGTCTAAGTTTTCCAAATAGTTTAACATGCAAAATATATTTTCATTCAACTCACAGTGGAGGATTGAGCCTTGTGACACCATGATTGATGACTGTAAAACAAGGATAGTTGCAAACCATAATGGTGCTGGGAGCTTCTCAGGCCTATAACGCGTGCACTTAGGTCTATCAAAGAGGTGAGGTCGTTATGATGTCCATTAAGCCAAAACAAGGTTGCTATGATACTCATCAATTAAAATGAAAACTCCATTACCAATCTTCTTCTCTCCAAGTCACTAGTCACTAGAAAATGTGAAACTAGAGATTTATTATGACCATACTGGTGCCTCCTTGTACCTAAGTGGTGCCTTGAGCATCCCCAATGTTGGAATCCTTAGGGGCCTCTTCCACAATGTATCACCCCTAAGGTTTGGGGTGAAGGGGGGAGGGAGGAGGATATTTATGAGGAGGCGGAGGGGATGAGTTGGAAGGAGGGGAACTCGAGAGAGATATATCAAGGGATGAGAGGTTGCGGGGTATTCAATTTTTAGGTCTCTGGAAAGTCACTTTAGTTAGTAGGTGGAATGGCTAAGCTGTGCAAAAATATTCACTATCCAGTTACTGACTTTAGAATTGTACTACTCCCTATATTTTAACTGATGGACCAGGAGATTGTAGAGATCCCAAAGAAATGTGTGACCCTTATGGATCTCTGCCTCTTCCATCTCAACAAATCTTCTTCTAATGTTCTCAAGGATATTGTTATCAAACTGTGTTGCAATGGAGGCGTCATCCACATTATATTCCCTTGCCTCAGTGAAGTACCCTTCCTTTGTCGTTTCTCATAAGGGAGTTTTAGGGGTTGGGCATCACACAAATGTGGTTGAGCTATACCCTATTCATTCATTACTAATTTTATTAATGTAGGGTCACTGTCCTTATGCTTTTCTCTTCCTCAAATCCTAGAGCTAGCTTTACCTCATGTCCTGTCATGATGGTGGAGGCTCTTCCTATTTTAACTCTAAGGTGGGGTGAGGAAGGCAAGGGGCGATGGTGGAGGATCACATTCCCCTTACAACTTGGAGGTGGGTTGAGGCAGGCTCGAGCTAGGGCAATGGCAAAGGCTTTCCTCTTGCAGCTCAGAGATGGGCTCAGACTAGGGCGATGGTAGAGGGTTGCATCCTGTAGCTTGGATTAGGTGAGTAGAGGCCCTTACAACTCAGATTAGGTGGGTGAAGGCGGGCTTGGGCTAGGGCAAGGGCTCACACAACAGGTTAACTTGCTGACTTTAATGGTTTTATTTTTATTTTTATTTTTATGTTATTATATATATATATTATATTTAATATATATATTATATATTATATATTATATATATATTGTTTTTTTCATGTTTTTAATTTTTAATTTTTATTTATTTAATTTTGATTTTTTTTTTTACTTTCGGTTTTTAATTTTTTTGATTTTATATTTTTTTAATTGATGGGTTCCAAGAAAATTATGTATTTTTCACATCATTGAAATATTATGGAAAGGTATTCTAGATGTTGGGACTGATTCTGAGAATGAGAAGTGAGGTAATTAAGATAGGCCAAGATTAGATGAACAAGGTCATGAAAGATAAATGTCATGGTGTGTTGGAAGGTGTCTCCAAAATTTTTGAGACCAAAGAGCATAACACAATGTTAGGTGAAAATGCACCATGCTTTGGTGGAAGTATTTTTATATTGATTTCATATGGTGAATCTAGATTTCGTTATACTTAGAGAATCCATCCATAAAAGAAAATACCTCATGCTAAATGCATTTGTCAATAAATTAATCAATGAATGGTGTTAGGGAATTGTCTTTGGGACAAGCTTGGTTCAAATCCTAAAAATCAATACAAATGTAGATAGTGCCTGGATTTATTTTCACAAGAATGACATTGGAGATCGGTGATATATGTGATGGGATAGATAAAAATATATTCATGAAAATTGTCAAGGTCAACCTTGATGGACATAGTTTTGTAGGGTTGAAGAAGCCTTTTTTTCAAACAGTGGATGTACCTGCCCATGGGTTGATGTGTTGTTCAAAAATGGATGGAACGAATATAGGAATTTTAGTGTACAACTAGAAAGTATTAAAAGAGGAATTTTAAATGCAAGAACTTCCTCTATGGAACGTCTTGCTTCAAGGAGAATGTTTTTATTGATGTCTAGGGTTAATTCCCACTTTAATAGTTGGATAAATACTAGTCATATTTCCCTCTTCAAAAGTATATTAGGTAGGGATCACATTCTTAAGACAATGAACATGTCAAAGGAGAATGAAGTCTTTTGTTTCAATTTCACAAATTTCTTAGGATGGAGAAAGTTGAAACACATCCTAGGGGAGGAAGAAGGATTGGTGATGCATTAAATCCCATGGGTAGTCAAGTGTCTTTGTTATCTCTATATAGAATTTCCTCATGACCTAAGTGAAGGATGTGGGAAGAAGGGGTGATGGACTTCTCAGAGGTATGAGTTGGTTTGATTGGCTTTTGGGTCCCATAAATATCACATGTGTGTGACACACTACTAGTTACTAAGGTTCCTATGTATTTTGAGGGAATGCAAACAAATGAGACTTTAGCTAAGAGGCACTTGTAGCCTTACCCAAGGTTGATGGAGGGTAGGTGTTGATATCAGAGGGGAAGGAGTGGATACTATGGGAAATAAGCCTAGTAGATGTAGAAATGTAACAAATGTGTGCACAATCATATGTATGATGGGATCCGAGAGGATCCTAGGGAATTTATTATTGAATATTATCTAGAGAGTTTTCCAAGGATGCATCAAGTCAACCAAGGTAGGAGGTGGGTCCCTCTCCTTAACAGAAGGTTGTTTGTTACACGTAAAGCATGATCATGACATAGATAAGGTGGTAGATGGTATCACCTCAAATGAGGTTAACATGCACACTTGAGTTGAAACTATTTACTAAAAAAAAATTGGTTCACCTTGATATGGCCCAAGTAATGTAGAATCTTTGAAGCTCTTAGACCCAATTTCAATGTATGACAAAAATATTGACTTACCCCTATGAGGCAAAGTATGTTTTCTAGGTTAGACATTGCTTAGGGTTTGTAGTGCATTATGGTTGATGGTAATGACCTTATTATTTGAGGAATCATCATCATATGAAATATTGATGAAGAGATGACTGCCATAACATACATATAGCTAAATCCAATGAGTATATTTTACTCTAAGGGTGCATCTATGACCTCAATTTTTATTAAGACCATTCTTCTTTCTAGATCTATGAGGATGTTTCGATAAATACTTGGGTTGAGATGGGTGGACATGACAAGATTAAATGGTTAATGGTGGATGGGTTAAACACTGGGGAGACCAACTTCATCCAAGCATATTTGGACATGAAAGTGAGGCATTTTGAAAGCTACCAATGTGAGGATTCAAGGCTCTATATTATCCAAATTAAATGAAATTATTTGGGAAATTTAAGGTTTGACTTCCCCAAACTCTAATAGTAATCATTACTTTATGAAGGATGGTCTATAAAACCTCCAGTGTTGACATGGATACATGGGATTAGGCTAGATCATCAAGGATTCTAGAATTATGAGCTACCCTTGCACGAGGGCTGTACCATGGTATGCCTTAAAGGATCCTTTGGTATGAAATGTGTAGGGCTAATAAAAAGGTGTGGAATCATTAAGGGAACACTCATTGGAATTTGGATGATTTCCAATTTGGTGGAAAGGTAGCCAAGAAGTATATTGTACTAGTATTGTCAAGTTTGAGCATGAATACTTATTGAAATCATGTAATTTTTTTGATAATTTGTATCTCTAAGTTGAGCTTGACCTAGGATGAGAGAGAGAGGAGAGAGGGATCTAGGATAGAGAGATGGAGTTGGATAGGGAGGAAGGGAGGGAAGAAGAAAGACATAGAGAGAGAAATGTGGAGAAAGAGAGAGAGAGAGTGACAAGGGAGAGATGGAGGTCAAGGATTATGTATGTTTTAGGGTTTAAGAGAAGCTTGAAAATTAATTAACACCATGATGAATGGATGAAGCATTTTTGGAATAAATGTTTAAAATATAACAAGACAATAATAATAACTCAAAACATATTGTGCATTTTATCCACTTGGTGAAAACATGTTTTAGAAAATAATAATAATTCTAAACATGTTACTAACTTATACATTGTGGAAAACCCTTCCATATTTGTATATGAGTCCTAAAACCATTCCATAACATCAATTCATGTATCTAATACAACCATGTCAAATTTCAATGCATACAAGTACAAACTGCAAAAATTTCAATGTTGGCCCCTTTCACTAGCCACTCTATGCAGGGTCAATTAATTAAAGCATAATTTCAACTAATTGGTAAATGTTAATTAGTGGTGGATTGGTACTTAGGGGTAGGCCTGCAAAAAGTAATAATAAGCTTGACACTAAGAGAATAAGAGAGACATATAGTGAATTATGTGTGATTCATTGAGGCATTAGGAGACCTCCTTGTGGGAACTATGTTCATGGGTAGTCATCGGTCAACATTGCTTCTTTTTCGCGGGCACCCCTTACCAATTTGGGCTGAACCACCAAATCATCGCATGGGCACCCCTAACAGGAAAGCACCCTAGCAAGACCAACAGGTGATGCCCCCATGAGCGATGGGCACCCTGGTGTGCCCAACACACGACACCCACATGGGAATCGAATGCTCTGGTGTGCCCAGCATGCGATGCCCCCATGGGTGCCCAGGCACGCCTATCCCACCTTCATGCGGGTGCTCCCAGGGCATGAGAATTTGTCCTGCTAAGCAAATCAATGAACACAAATCATTAGCTCATCAATGGCAACAAAATATCATCATTTGTTATTTCCATGTTGCATGATTAATCAATTATAAACTAACTTTTAACACCTAAAAATTAACTTTGTTAATTTTCTAAAAGTCATTATGACACCCCCTTGTGGGGACTCTATTCATGGGTAGTCATGGGCTAACATTACTTTTTTTTTTGTGGGTGACCCTTGCCAAGTCAGGATGACCCACCAAATTGTTGCATGAGTGCCCCTTCTGGATGGGCGCCCTGCCGTGCCTAGCACATGACATCCCCATGGGTGTCAGGTGCCATGGTGTGCCCAACATGTGACAACCCCATGGATATTAGACGCTCTGGTGTGCCCAACACACGATGCCCACAACAGAGACTGGGCGGCCCACCTTCGTTTGGGTGTGCCAAAGGCACATGCATTCATTCTGTTGTATAAATCAGAAAACACAAATAATTAGCTCATTAATGACAACGAAATATTATCATTTGTTATTTCCATGTTGCATGATAAATTAGTTATTAAATGAATTTTAACATCGAAACATTAATTTAATTAATTTTCTTAAAATCATTATGAAACCTGCTTGTGGGAACTATGTTCATAGGTAGCCATGAGATGACATTAGTTATTTTGTGCGGGTGCCCCTTGCCAAGTCGGGCTGACCCACCAAATCATTGCATAGGCGCCCTAGCATGCACAACACATGATGCCCCCATGGGCACCCAGGCACCCTGACTTCATGCGGCACACCCAAGGCGTGGGTGTTTTCCTAGCATTGCAAATCAGTGAGTACAAATCATTATCTCATCAATGAAAAACAAATATCATCATGTGTTACTTCCATGTTGCATGATTAACCAATTATAAACCAAATTTTAACACCTAAACATTAATTTAGTTAATTTTATAAAAATCATTATAAGACCCCTTCATGGGAACTCTGTTCATGGGTAGTCATGGGCCGACATTACTTCCTTTTTGAGGGCATCCATTTCTAAGTTGGTCCAAACAACCAACTCATCACACAAATGCCTTGGGATACCTAGCATGTGACACCCCCATGGGCATTGGGCACCTTGAAGTTCCCAACACGAAATACCCCAATGGGTGTTGGATGCCTTGGCGTGCCTAGTGCGCGACGCCCCAATTGTCACCGAGGCACCTCAACTTTGTGCAGGCATGCCCAGGGCCTGAACATTTTCCCTGCTATGAAAATTAGTGAACAAAAATCATTAGCTCATCAATGACAACAAAATATCATCATTTATTATTTCCATGTTGCATGATCCTTCAATTATAAACCGCATTTTAACACCTAAACATTAAATTGTTAACTTTCTAAAAATTGTTATGAGGCCCTCTTGTGGGATCTTTGTTCATGGGAATGAATGTGACAAGATTAATTTTTTTCGTGGGCTCCCCTTGCCAAGTCAGGTTGACCCACTAACCCGTCACATGGGGACCCTTGTCGGGAGAGAGCTCTGGCATGCCCAGCACGTGATGCCCCCATGGGCATCGAGTGCCCACCATGCGAAAGCCCCATGGGCACTGAGTGCCCTAGCATGCCCAACACGTGACAAACCCATGAGCATCAGATGCCCTAGCATTCCTAACACACAATGCCCTCATGAGCGTTCGAGCAACCTGCCTTCGTGCAGGCATGACCATTTTCCCTATTGTGGAAATCAATGTCCACAAATAATTAGCTCATCAATGACAACAAACTATCATCATTTGTTATTTCCATGTTACATGATCAATCAATTACATATTGAGTTTTAACACCTAAAAATTAATTTAGTTAATTTTCTAAAAATCATTATGATACCCCCTTGTGGGAACTTTGTTCATGGGTAGTCATGGGCCAAAATTACTTCTTTTTTGTAGGTGCGACTTTCCAAGTTGCACCAATGCACCAACTCATCGCATGCATGCCTTGGCGTGCCCAACACCTGATGCCCTCATGGGTGTTGTGCCTTTGTGCGGCTGTGCCCAAGGCATGGGTGTTCATGCTTCTGTGCAAATTAGTGGACACAAATCATTATCTCATCAATGAAAACAAAATATCATCATTTTCTATTTCCATGCTGCATGATGAATATTCAATTATAAATAGACTTTTAACACCTAAACATTAATTTAGTTAATTTCCTAAAAATTATTATGAGACCCCTTTGTGGGAACTTTGTTAATGGGAAATCATGGGTTGACATTACATATTTTGTGTGGTCACCCCTTGCCAAGTCGAGTTGACCCACCAACATGTCGCGCGGGCACCCCTTAAAACCCTAACTGCTAAGCCCTTAAACCATAACACCTAAACCCTTATCTCTATGCCCATAAATTAATTTACCCCTAACTCAACCTAACCCCTTAAATGATCCTAACAAATATAATCAAATAATATTTCTAGTCCACATCATGATGACAACATAGTTCAAACACCTCCCAAAACAATATTATAAAATATATTTACAATATAAATATAATAAAATTTACAATGCAAAGACATATAATCTAAAATAAAATATACATATAAACATTTACAAAAACAATCTACAATACAAATACATATAATAAGTAACTTAAAAATGGATGATATTCATGTTTACCTTCAACATGTGCATAGTCTCTACAATGTTTTTAGTTGATTTTATTAAAATTCTCCTTGGCCTCAATCCCTTGCAATATCTACATGATTCGAATTGGATCCTAGAACACTCTCTAAGTTTTCATGAACTCTCTAAAAATCATGCCAAAGTTTTAAAGTCTTATAAAGATCAAGCTTATCAGAGATAACCTCATAATAGTTGCAATTTGTGAACTGCAGAGCAATGAGGACCCTCAGTCAAGCGCACAGGCCATCGGCCCATGGTAATGCATGCTGCCACAAATTAGCAAAACCAGAGGTCAATTTAAGAAACATAGTTTCTGATATGCGATTAGTGACAAGTCACTAATCGCATATCGCTGGGAAAACCCCTCAAAGAAGGAAAAGCCCTAGCACCCGGACCCGAAAAGTTATGAAATGTAACATATATTGCGTTGATTCTGTCAAAGGCGGGGTCCCACAAAAACCGGTGGAATATCAGAAGGGCTTCGAGTGGTAAGTGGTTTCAACTGAGTCTTGCCCGATGCCACACAATGGGTGCCATACGTCTAACAGAAGAGAGAGAAAACTTCCCACATCAGACGGCTAAATTTCATGTTACTTATCCACCCGATATGGACGATGAATGTTGGATTTGGAGGCTCTAGATCAATGGTGAAGATGTGTTCCGATGGGTGACCGGATTTGACGAGGTAAACAGGCAGAGTGGTATAATATTTGAAGTCCAACATGGATGATGCTTAGCAGAAGGTCGTGTTTTGCAGGCATTCTTGGAGTTAATGGAATAAACGGTCGTCTTAAAAACATCCAAGAGAACTGACACTCGGTTCATTACGAAATAGGTGGCCACCTCTCTGTGAGGCATTATATAGTGATGATTACACAAAACAAAGGGATGAAGATGGATAGAGGTAGGGAAACCAGAAAGTCAGGAAGCAGAAATGAACAGTCAGAAAGAAGATTGACTTTAAATCCATGAACTAATAGGGAAAGAAGCAAGTAAGTTAGACACAGAAAGCTAAGAGCAAAGAGAAGAAGCCGAGCTGACGTGCAGAATAAAAAAGGTAGCATCGATCCAAACAGAGCCAGAGAAAGTCAGAGAGTCTGTGTACTCTAGAGAAGGCTTGAGAGGTTCAAGAGAACTCCTCTGTATATGCCTGTCATGTATGAGTCTCAAATTGGGCTCATACTACTGTGACCAATAGAGGTCAAGTTTCAGTAAGTAGAGTCTGTGTACTCCAGAGACTTGGGGGGGATCCAAGTACAATCTTGCTGATTTATATCTGCTGTGTGAGACTCAAATTGAGCTCACTGTTGTAAAAACTCTTCTTTTGAAAACATAAGAGAGAGGCCACCACTGAAGGCTAGACCGGGAGACATAGCCCAGGAGTATTGGGTGAACTCCTTATTAAAATTTTTGTGTTTACATGTTTGCCTGTTATGTTTTCTCTAATTGCTTCAGTGTCTGTGTATTTCACAATCTTATCAATCCATTGCATAAAATAACATAGGCACATCCATGTACATGAGTCTATAATACCTTAATTGTTTGTCTTAGATCAATATTGGATCAAGTGGTATCAGAGCTCTAGGTTACTAAGGTTAGACAAGCTTGTGTTGGATTTTTGTTGAATGATAACTAGATCAAAGCTTAAATTAGGAGAAGGAGAGTTGGTTGAAGCTAACCCATAAATTGGAAGAGTCTACCCTAAGAGGAAAATGTCAGAAGAAAGTCCCTTGGAATCAGACTGCCAGTTCATGGATAGTTTCATGACCATGAGAGCCACGGTAGAAGAAATGTATAGAGAATTTAAGAAAGGTAGAGATGAATATTCATCAAACTCCAAAAAAGATAAAGGAGCAGAAGAACCACTCCTCCATGACCATTCTAAAGGCAAAGGGAAAGAAGAAGAACTTCCCACACCTCTTAATAGCCCTGAAAATAAAAAGAAAACTTTTTGATTAAATTAGATGTTAAATTTAATTTGTCGATATATGATGGAGAGTTGAATGCAGAGAAGCTAGATAATTGGATTAGACAGATTGATGTATATTGTAGGATGTAGGGCATTGATTTAGACAAGAGAAAGATTCACTTGGCCAGCCTACGCCTTGGAGGCACTGCCTTGGTATGGTGGGAAGGCAGGACACAAGTTGACATAAGAAGCATGGTAAAATTATTTTTGTTTGGAGTGAATTTGTTTCTGCAATTAAAAAATAGTTCTATCCACTAGCTTATATGCAGCAAGCCATGATGAGTTGTTAAACTCTTCGACAATTAAAGGGGCAAAGTATACAAGGCTACACTCAAGAATTTAGGAAAAGAGCTTTGATTCTAGGAATTTCTTTAGACTCACCTGAAACTTTACTGAAGTATATAGGTGGTCTACACAACTATTTAAAGCACACCCTTCTCATGTTTAATCCCACTAGCATAGATGAGGTATCTGTTCAGGCTAGACATCTAGAGGCCAGAGGCAAGAATGTGAACCCAGAATTTGGGGGATCATCAAAACCCACTGCAAGCAAGAATAAGGAAAAAATAAAATAGAAATGGAAAGAGAGGAAGACAAATACTATATAAAGGACCAAATATTCATGCACTCACTGCAAGAAGGATGGGCATGATGATGAACATTTCTGGATTCTGCATCTGGAGCTGAGGCCCAAGAAGTACGATGGAAAAAAGAAGAAGATTGCTGCAACTATTCAAAAATATTTGTGGTCAGAATTAGGGGATGAAACAACAATCACAACCACATGTATAAAAGGTTGTCCACTTTAGAGAATGCATAAATCAAGAAGCAAGTACAAGAGCTGCTCGAGAACGGGTTCATAAGACCTAGCACATAGCCATGTGGGTCTCCAATTGTATTGGTGAGAAAGAAAGATGGCTCATGGAGAATATGCATTGATTACTGAGCACTGAATAAGATAACGATAAAAATCCCTTATCCACTTCCTTGCATAGATGATCTACTAGATCATTTGAAAGCAACTGTTTATTTTTCCAAATTGGATTTTCATAGTAGCTACCATCAGGTCAGAGTTGTAGAGCAAGATGCATGGAAGACTGCTTTCAAAATAAAGAGAGGATTTTATGAGTGGTTGGCTATGCCTTTTCGCTTAACTAATGCTCCTGCTACTTTCATGAGAGTAATGAATGATGTACTCAGACCTTTTATTGATGATTTTGTCATTGTATATTTAGATGACATTCTTATATTTAGTAAAACATGGGAAGAACATTCGAAGCATGTAAAGAAGACTCTAGATGTTTTGAAAAGAGAAAATCTTTATGTTAAGCTCTCAAAATGTGAATTTGGAAAAAAATCTTTGAATTATTTGGTCGTATTGTAGGGGGTGGTGAATTGAAGATAGATCCCTCTAAGGTTGCAGCCATTGTAAACTGGCCTAAACTCAAATCTGCTACTGAAGTTAGAAGCTTCCTAGGAGCAACACAATATTGGAGAATGTTTATTTCTAACTTTTCCTTGATTGCAGCTCCCTTACAAGCTTTAATAGGATTGAACAAGGTGTTTCAGTGGGGAGGCAAATAGCAGAAAGCCTTCGACACCTTGAAAGAAAAGATTAGTACAACACCAGTACTTGCACTACCCGATCTTCAAAGACCATTTGAGATTGAAATGGGCGCCAGTGACTGTGCCATGGGAGCAGTGTTGATGCAGCATGGTAAACCCATATGTTATCATTCCGAGACATTTAATTCTACAGTGGTTAATTATCCCACATATGATAAAGAATTGTATGCATTAGTACGGAGTGTGAAAAAGTGGAAACATTACCTAATGGGAAAAGAGATAGTTATACATACTGATCATCAACCACTTCAATATTTACACTCACAAACTAAGTTGC
>APFE030074234.1:127315-167581 GCA_000404065.3 Pinus taeda
TGGATGGGTTTTCTACAACAGTTTCATCTTGTCATCAGATATAAAAAGGGCATACACAATAAAGTTGCAGATATGTTGCCCGAACCAATCATAAATGCATCTACTATACTTAAGCATAATTCAGTATTGCATGAAAGCTACATTGAACAATATGCTCAAGGTATAGATTTTAAATATGTATATGCAACTTTAAGCCATGGAAAACAAGTAGAAGAATCAGATTATCATGTTAAGGACCAACACTTGTACCATTTTGGAAAGTTATGCATTCCACAAACTGAAAGAGTAAAGATAATTCGAGAAGAACACAATTCTCTAATATCAGGTCACTTTGATGTAAGTAAAACAGTTGCACAGTTGCAAAGATTTTTCTATTGGCCCAAAATGAATGAAACAATTTCTAGATATGTAAGAGGGTGTACCATGAAGACTAGATTTGTACACTCTACTACCAGTTCCTTCTCATCCTTGGGAAAGTGTTTCCATGGACTTCATTGGGGATTGCCTCAATGAAAGGTCATGACTATTTATATGTTATTATGGATAGGTTCAACAAAATGTGTATTTTAGTACCCTGTAACAAATAGATTACAACTGAACAAACTGCAAAATTATTCTTTCAACATGTATGGGTTCATTTTGGATTACCTGCTTCCATTATATCTGATCGAGACTCTCGATTTGTTGGGAGATTTTGGTCAAGTCTATGGGAATTGATGGACACCAGACTAAAGAAGAGCACAACCTTTCATCCACAAACAGATGGCCAAACAGAAGTGGTCAACCAGACAATAATCTAATTGCTCAGAGGCTATTGCAGCAAGCATCCCAAGCTTTGGGATGGACACCTATGTTATGTGCAACATGCTTGCAACCAAGCTAAACATTCTTCTACACAGAGATATCCTTTTGAGACCTGTTTTGGTTTCACACCAAGGCCTCCCTTGGATTTTGTCTTTCGTAAAGACATAGCAGTTGATGGACACAATAATGTGGACAAGGCAACCAAGTTCATTGAACAAATCCAAGAGATTCACCAAGCAGTACAGGAACATCTGGAAAAGAGCCAAGACAAGTACAAGGCAAGGCATGATAAGCTTCAGATTGAGCATAGTTTCCAAGTTGGTGATCAAGTCTGGATATATATCAACAAAGAGAGAATGCAAGGTGAAGGTAAGAAGCTAAAGCCAATAAGGTATGTACCTTTCAAAATACTTGAGAAAATTGGTGACAATGCTTTTTGCCTTGATTTTCCAGCTTACATTCACATCTATTCCGTTGTTAATGTATAAATCTTGAGACTATTTGAACCTTCATTGATTGAAGATCCCAAAGAGCAGAGTCAATTGCCTTCTATTGATGATCTGTTGCCTGAATATCTCAATGAATTACAGGAAGATACAATTTTGGACAGGAAGGTGAGAACGACGCGCAGATGGGATGTTGAGTACCTTAGGATTGGGCTCAAAAGTTCAAAACCAAGCAGTGCAAGATGGATAGAAATTGGGCAAGTGAGGAATTTATACCCTCACTTGATTGATGCTTGAAAACCAACTTTTGGTGGTCCAAAAGCTTTTTTACTGGGAAGGTTGTGATCTGAATTGGATCCTAGAACACACTCTAAGTTTTCATGAACTCTCTAAAAATCATGCCAAAGTTTCAAAGTCGTATAAATATCAAGCTTATCAGAGATATCCTCATGACAGTTGCAATTTGTGAACAACGTGGGGCAACGAGGACCCTCGTTCAAGCACGCAGGCCATCGGCCCATGGTAACACACGTCGCCACAAATTAGCAAAACTGGAGGTCAATTTAAGAAATGGGGGTAGTTTCTGATATGCAATTAGCAACAGGTCACTAATCATATATCGTCAGGCAAACCCCTCAAAGAAGGAAAAGCCCTGAGCACCCGGACCTGAAAAGTTATAAAATGTAATGGATATCGCACTGATTCCACCAGAGGCGGGATCCCATAAAAACCAGTGGAATATCCCAAGGGCTTCGAGCAGTAAGCAGTTTCAACCGAGTCCTGCCCAATGTCACACAATGGGTGCCATGCGTGTAGCTGAAGAGAGAGAAAACTGCTCACATTGGATGGCTAAATGTCATGTTACCTATCCACCCGATATGGATGATGACCGTTGGATCTGGAGGCTCTAGATCAATGGCAAAGATGCGTTCTAATGGGTTATCAGATTTGACGAGGTAAATAGGCACAACTGTATAAGATTTGAAGTTCGACGTGGATGATGCATTGGCAGAAGGTCGTGTTTTGTGAGCATTCTTGGAGTTAGCAGAATAAACGATCATCTTGAAAATGTCCAAGAGAACTGGCACTCAGTTCATTACAAAATAGGTGGCCACCTCCTTCTGAGGCATTATACAGTGATGATTACGTAGAACAGAGGGATTCAAATGGACAGATGTAAGGAAACCATAAAGCTGGGAAGTGGAAATGAACAGTCAGAAAGCAGATTGGCTTTAATGCCGTGAATTGATAGAGAAAGAAGAAAGTAAGTTAGACACAAAAAGATAAGAGCAGAGAGAAGAAGCCGAGCTGACCTGCAGAAGCAAAAAGGCAGCATCGAGCTAGATAAATCTAGAGAGAGTTAGAGAGTCTGTGTACTCCATAGAAAGCTTGAGAGGTTCAAGCAAATGCCTCTGTATATGCCTGTCATGTATGAGTCTCAGATTGGGCTCATACTATTGTGACCAATACAGGTCAAGTTTCAGTAATTAGATTTTGTGTACTCCAGATACTTGGGGGGGATCCAAGTATAATCTTGTTGGTTTATATCTACTGCATGAGACTCAAATTGAGCTCACTGTTGTAAAAACTCTTCTTTTAAAAACATAATAGAGAGGCCACACTGAAGGGTGGACCGGGAGACGTAGCCCAGGAGTATTGGGTGAACTCCTTATTAAACTTGTTGTGTTTACATGTTTGCCTGTTATGTTTTCTCTAACTGCTTCAGTGTCTGTGTATTTATCAATCTTGTAGATCCGTTACATAAAATAACATAGGCACATCCATGCACCTATGTCTGTAATACCTTAATTGTTTGTCTTAGATCAATATCGGATCAAGTGGTATTAGAGATCTAGGTTACTAAGGTTATACAAGCTTGTGCTAGATTTTTGTGATAACCAGATCAAAGCTTAAATTAGGAGGAGAGTTGGTTGAAGCTAACCTAGAAATTGGAAGACTCTACACTAAGAGGAAAATGTTAGAAGAAAGTCCCTTGGAATTAGACTCCCAGTTCATAGATAGTTTCATGACCATGAGAGCCATGGTAGAAGGAATGTATAGAGAATTTAAGAAAGGTAGAGATGAAGATTCATCAAACTCCAAATAAGATAAAGGAGTAGAAGAATCTCTCCTCCATGACCATTCTAAAGGAAAAGGGAAAGAAGAAAAACTTCCCACACTTCCTAATAGCCCCGAAAATAAAAAGAAAACATTTTTGATTAAATTAGATGTTAAATTTGATTTGCCGATATATGATGGAGAGTTGAATGCAGAGAAGATGGGTAATTGGATTAGAGAGATTGAAGTATATTGCAGGGTGCAGATCGTTAATTCAGACAAGAGTAAGATTCAGTTGGCCAGCCTACGCCTTGGAGGCACTACCTTAGTATGGTGGGAAGGTAGGACACAAGCTGACATGAAGAAGCATGGTAAAATTCTTTGTCTGGAGTAAATTTTTTTCTGCAATTAAAAAATAGTTCTATCCACTAGCTTATATGAAGCAATCCATGATGAGTTGGCAAACTCTTTGACAATTAAAGTGGCAAAGTTTACAAGGCTACACCCACGAATTTAGGAAAAGAGCTTTGATTCTAGGAATTTCTTTAGACTCACCTGAAACTTTGCTGAAGTATATAGGTGGTCTACGCAGCTATGTAAAGCACACCATTCTCATGTTTAATCCTAGCATAGATGAGGTATTTTTTCAGGCTACACATCTAGAGGCCAGAGGCAAGAATGTGAACCCAGAAGTTGGGGGATCATCAAAACCCACTATAAGAAAGAATAAGGAAAAAATAAAATAGAAATGGAAAGAGAGGAAGCCAAACACTATACAAAGGACCAATTCTTCATGCACTCACTGCAAGAAACATGGGCATGATGCTAAACACTACTGGATTCTGCATCCGGAGTTGAGACCCAAGAAGTACAATGACAAAAAGAAGAATACTGCTGCAACTATTCAAAAATATTTGGGGTCAGACTTAGGGGATGAAATAACAATCACAACCACATATAAAAAAGGTTGTCCACTTTAGAGAATGTAGAAATCAAGAAGCAGGTACATGAGCTACTCGAGAAAGGGTTCATAAGACCTAACACATCACCATGTGGGTCTCCAATTGTATTGGTGAGAAAGAAAGATGGCTCATGGAGAATGTGCATTGATTATCGAGCACTGAATAAGATAATGATAAAAAATCATTATCCCCTTCCTTACATAGATGATCCACTAGATTATTGAAAAAATTTGTTTATTTTTCCAAATTGGACTTGCATAGTGGCTACCATCAGGTCAGAGTTGCAGAGCAAGATGCATGGAAGACTGCTTTCAAAACAAAGCAGGGATTATATGAGTGGTTGGTTATGCGTTTTGGCTTAACTAATGCTCCTGCAACTTTCATGAGAGTAATGAATGATGTACTCATACCTTTTATTGATGATTTTGTCATTGTATATTTAGATGACATTCTTATATTTAGTAAAACATGGGAAGAACATTTGAAGCATGTAAAGCAGATTCTAAATGTTTTGAAAAGAGAAAATATTTATGTTAAGCTCTCAAAATGTGAATTTGGCAAAACATCTTTGAATTATTTGGGTCATATTGTAGGGGGTGGTGAATTGAAGATAGATCCCTCTAAGGTTACAGTCATTGTAAATTGTTCTAAACCCAAATCTGTTATTGAAGTTAGAAGCTTCCTAGGAGCAGCACAGTATTGGAGAATTTTTATTTCTAACTTTTCCTTGATTGCAGCTCCCTTACATGCTTTAACAAGATTTAACAAGGTGTTTTAGTGGGGAGGAAAATAGCAGAAAGCCTTCGACACCTTGAAAGAAAATATTAGTACAGTACCAGTACCTGCACTACTCGATCTTCAAAGACCATTTGAGATTGAAATGGACGCCAGTGACTATGCCATGGGAGTAGTGTTGATGCAGCACGATAAACCCATATGTTATCATTCTGAGACATGTAGTTCTGCAGTAGTTAATTTTCCCACATATGATAAAGAATTGAATGCATTAGTACAGAGTGTGAAAAAGTGGAAAAATTACCTAATGGGAAAAGAGACAGTTATACATACTAATCATCAACCACTTCAATATTTGCACTCACAAACTAAGTTGAAGCATTCAAGACACTATAGTGGATGGTTTTTCTACAACAGTTTCATCTTGTCATCATATATAAAAAGGGCATACACAATAAAGTTGCAGATATGTTGTCTAGACCAATCATAAATGCATCTACTATACTTAAGCATAATTCAATATTACATGAAAGCTACATTGAACAGTATGCTCAAGATATAGATTTTAAACATGTATATGCAACTTTAAGCCATGGAAAACAAGTAGAAGAATTAGATTATCATGTTAAGGACCAATTCTTGTATCATTTTGGAAAGTTATGCATTCCACAAACTTAAAAAGTAAAGATAATTCGAGAAGCAGACACTTCTCTAATATCAAGTCACTTTGGCGTAAGTAAAACAGTTGCACAGCTGCAAAGATTTTGTTATTGGCCAAAAATGAATGAAACGGTTTCTAGATATGTAAGAGGGTGTACCATGTGTGATAAAAACAAGCCCAAAAATAGAAAACTAGGTTTGTACACTCCACTACTAGTTCCTTCTCATCCTTGGGAATGTGTTTCCATGGACATCGTTGGGGGACTGCCTCAATCTAGAAAAGGTCATGACTATTTATATGTTATTATGGATAGGTTTAGTAAAATGTGTAGTGGATAGAGAAACCCATGTTTCCTTTAATATTTTTTCCTTTTCTTGGTTGTTATTGGGGTTAAAGAACATGTAGACCTATCCTTTCCTCTTTCAATTAATTTATGGCACAAATAGCCCATTTAAAACCACTCATCCAACTAGGACTAATATTTAAAATGAATTATTCCTCAAGGAATCTTCCTCCTTAAGAAACTAGAATCCATGTCCCTTTTCTAAGCCTTTAATTAATTAGAATTTATTTACAAGTGGGAACAATATCAACCAGGGGATGTCTCAATCCCCTTCCCCTTTGTGGAAACATTATCCTCGGTGTTTAATAACCGTATACCACATAACATTCTATTCCAAGAATGGTTGATTATGGAGCTTTATATATGTAAATCCATACAATAGTTACATCATTTTTACATTTTATCTACTCAACGAATAAGAAAAGATATGTTTCTTGCATAAGGTCATCCATTTATCACGTGGCTTCCTTGGGCCCAAAGTGCCTCCACTGCACTTTGACCTACTCTATCACTTGGTTCCGAAGCATGATATGTCGTCAGTCCAAGATGCATATAGGTTTTGGTTGGAAATATTTGTTGGTTCAACCTATAACAAAGACCAATCAATCACATGGTTAGCATGATGTACATATCTTTTAAGCAACAAAACATGGAAAACATCATGCACTCTAATTAATGGGGGCAAAGCTAGTCTATATGCCACTAGCCCTATCCTTTCAAGCACTTCAAATGGGTGACAAAATTGTGGTGCAAGCTTGGTACAAGACCGAAATTTCAAATAAATGTTCTTAGGTCTAACTTCTAGGAATACATGCTCCCTTACTTGGAACTCTTTGTGCATTCTATGCCAGTTCGCATAGATTTTCTGCCTGTCCCGTGCCACTTTTAAATTTCTTCTGATTGTTTACATTTCTTGGTCCATGTCCTTCAACATATCAGGTCCAATAAGGACCCTATTTACTGGACCTCTCTAGTTGATAAGTGTTACAAATCCTCCCATAAAGTGCTTCAAATGGGTTCATTTTCAACAATTATTATACCCATTATTGTATGCGAATTCTACGAGTGGAAGGTATTCTTCCCACTTCCTTGGATGGTGCATTACATACATCCTTAACATGTCCTCAAGAATTATGTTTGTACTTCATTTTGTGGATGGTATTTTATACCAAATGCCAATTTTGTTCCCAAGTTTGCCAATAATTACCTCCAAAATCTTAAGGTAAACTTGGCATCTCTATCTGAGTTAATCTTCTCGAGAAATCCATACAATCTTATGATTTCCTTTATGAAAAATTGTGCCACCTCACTAGCTGAATTTGTCGATTTAATAGCCACAAAGTGACCCACCTTACTCAACTTGTCAACCATTACCATGATTGCATCATGTTGTCTTGGAGTCTTAGGCAACCCTATAATAAAATCCATGGAAATCACTTCCCACTTCCATTCTGGAAAGGGAATGAGCTGCACTAAACTAGTTGGGTGCTTGCACCAAAGTTTTACTTGTTGGAATTCTATGCATTTGGAGATAAAATATGTCATCTCCCTTTTTAAATTAGGAAAGAAATAAAATTTCTTGATGGTTATCAGTGTCTTTTTATAGTGTGGGTGACTAGATTATGGCTTGACATGAAACTATTTTAATATGAGTTTCTTCAAGTCAATATTATTTGGTACATAACTTTTTCTTTTGAATTTAATCAATCCTTTTTCTATAAGGAAATAGTCCTTATCTTCATTTCCTTGAGAGTTGTGTTATAACTTCTCTTTAATTACTGATAATTTTGTCTTGCTCCCTAAAGTTTTTTTTATCTCTTCTTCATGACCAGTTTTGTAGGAACGTATGGATGATAAATGGTTTAATTACACCCTCTTGCTGAGTACATGCACTACTCTGATCTCCTTGCCTTTTATATATTTGATTTCAAAATCAAACTCATTGACTGTGGAAAATGATCTAGCTTTCCTTGAATTTAATTTAGTCGGATTGAACAAATATTTCAATCCTCCATGATCAATCATTAGGGTGAATTTTCTACCAAGAAGGTAGTTTCTCCACATTTTTAGGGCATGTATGATGGAAGCCAATTCCAAATCATGTGTCACAGAGTTCTGCTCATGTTCATTTAATTTTCGAGAATCATCATAGATCACTTAGCCTTCCTACATCAAGAATCCACCAAGTACCTCCTTACATGCATCTGTACATATAATGAAATCCCTTTCAAGATTTGTTATTATTAATAATGATATATTGGTTAACAACTACTTGAGCTAATTAAAGTTTTCAGTACAATCAACTGTCCATTTGGACCTCTTCCCTTTCTTTTGCAGAGTAGTATTTGGATTACCAATCTTCGACAAATTCGTAATAAATATCATGTAATAGTCTTCTAGTCCCATGAAGGACCTAACCTCAGCCACATTATTAGATGTTTTCCATCCCATGATATCCTTGGCCTGTAGAGTCTCCAAAATGTCTTCAAAATATCATCCACTTTCACCTTTATCGCCACCATTTCACTCACATGTTGCAACTCCATAGCCATATAATCTTTCATTAACCTCCATTTTCATGATTACATGGGGTTACCTTTGTGTTTTCAAAAAGATAATGATTTCTAGTATTTTAAGTGAATTTATGGTTAGAACTTAGAAAAATAACATATATTTGCTAATACTTAAAAGTGGCTTGAGTTGCTAATATATATGTGTCTCATCATTACCTATTTGAGTTGTAACTCTATGAGATTTTCTATGGATCTAGGGAGAGAATAATGGACCTTCATTAATGAGGTAGCTTATTACGTTTTTGTATAAATAGGAGAGCCTTCTCCTTTCAAAGGCATGTGTAAAGTTGGAGATACTTGGGTGCCCAAGTTAATATTACTTATGAATGGAATTTAGATTTAGCACCATGCTCATAAGTGATGTTCACCTGTTTCTGGTAATGCTTGCATTGGGAGCCTCTCAACTTGCCATATCTCATGTTTTTGGATTGGCCACCTACAATGTGTGAGATTTATTCTTTTTCATATATTAATAATTATTCCTTTCATACATTAAGATTTATTTCTTTCATATCTTTTCGTATGTGGTAGGTTAAAAGTGATTTTTTTTATTTGCTTTCATATCTTTTCCTTTGTGAGAGGTTAAGGGTGATTGTTTTTATTTGCTTTCATATCTAGAGGTTACGAGTGATTGTTTTTATTTGGTTTCATATCTTTTCCTATGTGAGAGGTTAAGAATGATTGTTTTTGCTTTCATTTTATGTCATGTGGTTTTGATTATTCATTTCATAAGATCTTGATTTGATAATGCACACATGATCCCTTAGAGTAGATTTCATTTCATGTAATTTCAATTCCTGCAAGTGTGATCGATTAAGATTTCAATTCTTGCAAGTGTGGTAGATTAAGATTTCAATTCCTACAAGTGTGATAGATTAAGATTTCAATTTCGTGTGCTTTACTATAATTGTACTATAATTTCTATTGAATTGATTGTTGAATTAGAATAAGTGAATTTGGTTTATCGTTATTTGGTTTCGTAGTTAAATTGATCTAAATTGAAAGTTAATTTCTAGCATTTACAATGTACGCACGCATCACAAGTTTTACGAAACCCCCAAGTTGAAAATTAAATGATAGGTAATTAATTTGCTTCAACATTTTGGCGTCATTGCTGGGGAAGTGTACATAGGAACTGGCTTTCAGTCTAGAGTTCATTTTTTATTTTTTATTTTATTTTATATATTATATATATATAGAATATATATATATTACTTTTTTCCAGTTTTTTTTTTAGATGCATGCTTTAAGCATATGATTGCATGTAAATAATTTAGTTGCATATCAATTTGTATAAAAAAATATTAAAAAAAGCGATACTAACCATTGATGGATGAAAGATCTAGAATGCAGATTAAACATTCTTTGGAGCACAAGGACTACATTGAGGAATGGTATCGAAACATGAATGTGCCACAACATTCATCCATTCTTCAAGAGATCTTTGGAGAAAATCTAAAGGTTAAAATGATTTCTCATATCCTCATACACAATCAGGTACATTTTTGCAAATTTGGATATGAACATTTTAGAAAGTCTAATCAGTAAATGGCTCCATTGCAAACAATCATATACTTAAAAAAAAAAGGAATTTCTTTCAAGTAGATAAATTAGGAAAAATAAAATCAAACTTGATTGCATTTTTTTTAAGTTCTTGATTGCATATTTTTTTTTAAGTTTTTAGACTTTAAAATCTTTAGATTTTTTTTTCTTGCATTTTTTTCACTAACCTCAACAAAAAAAATTCAATAAAAAAATCATGTTTTGATTTTAAATAATAGTAAAAAAATGTCATGTTAGATTTTCAGCAAAGAAAAAAAAAAAAAAAATTTTGAACAAGGGAAATGTAATTTTTTAAATAAAAATTATCAATTCTTTTTTTAAGAGAATTGAGAAATTAACAATTTAAGCTCTCATTCAACCAGTAAAGAAAAAAAAATGCATTAGCTTAAAAATAAAAATCCAAAAATCATCATTAAAAAAAATAAAAATAGATCTTGCTTTAAATTTCTACATATCTATTCCCATTTTGAGGTGCTGCAGAAATGACTCGTTTCCGTAGCCGAACATGATTTAATTCTAGCACATCCATCATGATCCAATAATCGTGGATGTTTCCCAAAATGAACTCCTCGCCTTAAGGGTCTCTTCTTTCCATGGCTTTAGAAAAAAAAACACTCGATCTCTTGTCAAATAAGCGAGGAACGAGAGACATGCTTGCAAAGAATATCAACTCTACCATAATCAAGAACTGGAATATTGATAATGCAAATATCAAATTGCACAAATGACTGAAGGGTTTCTTCTTAGTTTTGAATAACGAAGGGATCTAATGGATGTGTTGCAACTAAATCCAATTAATCATCAAAATGATGTAGGCATGCTCCATTCACAACCTGTTTAGTGTTGGCAATAAATTGTTGAACACTGAGCTTAACAGTTTTACAGATGAGATTGAACACATTCAAAAAAACAAATTGATGCGGTTTTGCTGGATTTGCATCATGGTAATGTTGTTGTTAAACTTTGATTCTCCTAAATTGAAAATATTCCCACTCATCCTCATCCATGCTTTGTGGTGGACATGAAAGATCTAGCAAGTATTATTATTATTATTTTTTTTTATTTTTTTTTATTTTTATTTTTTTTATGTTTTATTTTTATCTTAGCATTTGCCAAAATGCGTAAGAGCTCTAAACGTCATTTTTTAAAACACATTTTGTGACCAAATGAAAAATAATTTTAAAAATATAAAACATGGGTTTTTCTCAAAACATGGTGATTTATGTTTGACGTGTGACTTTTCCTCAAAATGCATAACCAATTGAGAGATGTTTGGGGTTCTCTCGAGCCTTATTTGGTAGATTATGTGAGAAAAAAATATTTTCAATTAAATGCACAAACAACAGTTGCAACCATGCAAAAAGGATTAGATCTAATTTTGGATGCTATGGTGGTTTAAGAAATTAGGATTGTGATTTTCTTTCATCGAAATCCATGGATTCGTTGCCACAAAAGAAAAATGTGTAAAAATGAACGACAAAGGAGGTTTGGGGATTTGCCTCCAGATTGTGCTGAGGAAGCTATTTGATGATGGTTGAATAGTCTGGATTCGATCTGACTCTCTGAGAAGGCTATGGAACTAAAGAAAAGAAGAGTATAGGTTCCGTGAATAGAACACAACACTGAGGGTGATTATTTATTTGTTAAAAAAGTTGGAGATAAAGCCTAATGTTTTGTTGGGAAAGTATGAACTAGGGAAGCTCCTCAGGAAAGGAACCTTTGCTAAGGTTTACCATGCAAGGAATGTAAACACGGGTGACAACGTCATGATTAAAGTGATGGACAAGGTGAAGACCATGAAGGTAGACATGATGGAGAAAATCAAACATGAGATATCTGTAATGAGGATGGTTCGACATCTGAACATTATTGAACTTTACAAGGTCATGGAAAGCAAGACAAAGATTTATTTTGTCATGGAATATATCAGAGGCGGAGAGGTCTTCAACAAGGCCGCCAATGGGAGATTAAAAGAGGATGTCACAAAGAAATATTTTCAGTAGCTGATGAGTGCCGTTAATTTTTGTCACAACCAGGGGGTTTACCACCGTGATTTGAGGCCAGAAAAACCACGTTACTATTTTTAACATATGGAAATGTTTTATATATATGGCAAATTTCATTTTTTTATTATGTTGTTTTTTTTAATAAAATGATTATATGCATGGAGTGTTTTTTTATATGTTATGATTTGTTATGTGTTTTAATGTTTTATTACGTTGTTTTTTTAAATAACATTTGTACATATAATGTTTGTGATGTTTGATTTTTGTTATGTTTTGTTATATTTTGTATTAATGGAATACAATGTTTGTATATATATTTTAAGTTTGTACATATGCTTGTTTTTTTTTTTTTTTTTTTTTTTTTTTGATAATTATATGTTATGTTTTGTGCTAAGTATGTTTAATCTTTCATTTTTATATTTCACTTTTTAAATTTTGTAAATATTTCATTAGTTTGTTTGTTTGTTTGTTTTTTTTTTTTAAGAAAATTGCCATGAAAAATTGTCATAAAAATTTTGATGCGAAAAATCATTTCATGGCTGGAGCAAATTGAGACAAGAGTTGTTGTGATAGTTCACTTACACACCTGTTGAAGCGAGAAATAAAAAAAAAAACAAAAAAAAAAAATAAATTAAAAAAATCATAAAACACCAGACAAATAATTGAATAAACGTGCAATAGCTCACCTTAACTAAACTTAATCTCAAAATGAATTTTGTTAAGGTTGAATTTTTACATTGTCAAAATCATGCTTTAAATTTGTCATTGGTTTTGTCTAATGTTATGTTTTCAAGCATGATGCAAGTAAGAAGAATAACTATAAAGTCGTTTTATCTACTAGATTGATTGATGAATTTTTTATTGAGTTTTTTTTTCCAAGAATCATTAAGCATTCACAAATAATATTTCTTTATCTTTATGAAATGCTATGATTCAAACATAAATTGATGAAATTGTTTTTTTTAGAAATTGGATTTATTCTTGTAATTGTGAAATTGGACTAACCATGATAATTTGAATCAAAGACATGTCATGAACATGTTAATTATGCAATTTTTTTAGATGTACCTAGAGAAATTGATCAATTCTCTTTGAACACACTTAAGTTTGTTGCACTATTAGTGCCATGTTTGTTTTTAGGTTCCAGGACAATCGGAGAATTGAAGGAAGCCAACTACGCATGATTGGTTTTCTATGACCAATTTCAAGAAACATGAACCAATTAAATCCATTTCTATCATCCATAAATGCCATCATTTTTCCTCTCCAAACTCACAAGCTATCCAAACATTTTTCACTAAACATCATCATCACCATTTCCCTTGCAAGAGTTGCATGTTTCCATTTATATTTTCCATTCACATTTTCCATAATTTCCATTCATTAACCCACTAATAGAGACATTCAACTCGCTTACATGCTGATTTGTCCTTTTTCTTTCGATTCACTTGTTTACCCTCTTTTCATTTTCCTTTTCATTAAATAAATCATGCTTGATGCAAATTTTCATCTATAGTCCTTCCAAAATCATCATTTCATACTCACGTTAGATGATGGGGGATTCATAATGCCTACCTTCTAACAAGCCTTGGCTTATCGACATCAACACACTGTCTAGGTTCAGGGCTAGAGTCCTTATTAGTACCTTGAGGCTTGTCATCAATGACAAGTTCTCTCACCAACAATCATGGGAATACATCAATGTCCCTTGATCGTTGGATTTTCCAAGTGGCTCGACATCAGCTCATCTATTCGCACTTTGCAAGATGTACTTTGGTACCTTAGCACTCGTTGACATTAATGGCAAGTTTGCCTCGCATTGGTTAACGCCATTTATTAATGGCCAATAATCCAATGACTTATCTTCATGCTTAACAACAACACATTTATTTGCATTACTAGAATTGTACCATCAGGTTTTGTAGCAAGTGAAGACTATATCATTTCATCATTTTGTAGCAAATACAACAGATTTAGCAGTAGAAATAAAGAATCCCCTTTCACCACCTCATCCACCATTTATGCAACCAAGAAGTAGATGAAATTCTACATTCTATTCCATGATCCAACAATAGCTACAACTTCTCTACATATGCATAGTTTGTCCACTTCCTACGTAAGTAAAGGTATGTTATTTTCTAGCTTTTAATCATAGAATTCATTGAATAGTAAAATTATAATTTTTGGAAAATACTTCACCATATTTCTTTCTCATTTGAAAAAAAAAAATGTAAACACCTTTAGTTCTAGGGAAGGGACATCCATTTATTACCACATCCATATCAATTCACTTCATTTCATCCTAACATACTTGTCCTAATCAATCATTATTACATTATGGTTCAAAATTTATGTGATTTGCAAATAAATGCCTAAATGATGAGCATATTATATGACTGATTTAAAGATGCATTCTTAAATATGTTTAGTGAATTTTGCTGCAACAAAAAAAAACAAGTTATTGATACACAAGAGCCAATACCAATTAAGATTTGGATGTCACACAAGAACCAACCAAACATGTTGCAATTCAATGTATGACAAGGAATACTTTGCAAAGAGAAATGAAATTGACAAATATTATCAAACGCAAAGTTTAAGGATAATTGATATAAGCCAAGCTCATTCAAAAGAAAATCACAATTAAGAAATGTAGTAGATTGCATGAGGAAATGCAATAATGTCAGTTGGGTGGTATGTAGAGTCTCCAAAATATCATCCACTTTCACCTTTATCACCACCATTTAACTCACATGTCGCAACTCCATAGCCATATATTCTTTCATTAACCTCCATTTTCATGATTACATGGGGTTAACTTGAGTCCAGATGAAGGAGATATTGTTGATCTAAAAATCAGTGGTGTTGCAGACATTTTTTCGGGGTAGCGAGTTTTCTCGGTTGAATCAGAATCCGAATGAAGGAGATATCGTTGATCTAAAAATTAGTGCTGTTGCAGACAATTTTTTTGGGGTAGCGAGTTTGCAACACAGATCTGTATGTTTTGTGGCAAAACCTACAAAATCTAATTGTAGATTTGGATTCTTTGTGAAAAAATACGCTATTTCAAAAAAAAAAATCAGTCCAATCTGAGTCTAGATGAGGGAGATATCGCTGATTTAAAATAAACTCTTTTTTCAGAATTTTTGGTGATGGCAGGAGAGTTGCAGTGCAGATATGAAATTCCAGTGCCTAGATCAGGATTTCTATCACATGGGAAGATGTAGAATGGTCATTCCATTTCCGAAAACAGGTCATAATAAAGATTCTGAGGAATATTGACTAAACTGTGGCCAGTTTAAATTTTTGCCAAGTAAGTGTTTTTTTTTTCATGTCGTCTAGCAATGTGCTTTTCTCAGGAAAAGATAATGGCCCTACTATTGAAGAACTCATAAAACAAATAAATTTCACATATGGGACAGATTGGAAGGATTTAGTGTGGTTTGGTTTCAAAGATGAGGCTACCAAATGGTGGTTCTCACTTGACAACAAACAGTTGACCAAACTTTCAGATGCAAAATTTGAAAGAGTCCTTTTAGATAAATGGTCTTATGCTAGAAAAAAGGAGAATGAGACACGTAAGGGGTTATTTTCTACTGGTATCTCCTTATTGCAGGTTCATGGATTGATTCAAAAGGAGAAGATCATTGTGTCTATAAACCCTAGTTGTAAGCATAATTTTATCAATGTTAATTTGGCAAAAAAGTTGCAAGTTCCAGCAAAATACATTGAAAACAGACAGGTTGATAATGAGGATGTTCAAGTCTATAAGGATTTGAAGCTTTCTATGGATAAGTATGTGTTGCATGGTGATTTTTATACTTCAGATATGGATAACATGGATGTTTTTTTGGGATATCCTTGCATGGAATCAGTGGGTACTATAAATATTAATGTGCAAAAGAAATTCCTGAAGCTTTGGTATAAAAAGAAGAAAATTACATTACATGATATTTCCATCAATAAGCAGGTAGAGTCCATGGAGGATGGAGCAGAAGATGTTCCAGAGACTGACATATCAGATGATGAGCCTTTGATGATTGAAAATCAAACACAAATGGAGGTTGAAGCAGAAAAGGTTACAGGTACTAATACATTAGATGAGGACTCAGTGGTTGAAGTAATATTGGAAGATAAGAAACAAAAACAGGCATCACAACATGTACCAGATACCACTCAGGCTCCACTGTTTGTTAAAACTTCAGCATATCACCACCCACATCACCCCGCAAGAAAACAACCAACAAGATGGCAACGAATTAGCCACAAGGACAACAACCCCCACAGTATAGATAAAGAGGAGCGTCGATCCACCTACTACACATCAACATAGAAGAGCCGCCACGGTCAACTTCCATCTCAAGCGAGCGAGGCCGCAGTTGAATCGAGGGTTCACCTTTCTCTTAGATGGTTAGATGCATGTGCATGGTACCAGTGGACTACTCTTTTGAGTATATCTTATTATTTGTGTTCTTCCCATGTTTTGGGGACGAAACATGTTAAGGGGGGTGGAATGTAGTGTACCTAGGGGGGATAATATGGGGTATAAAGGGAGGTACTCAAGGGAATAATGTAATAATGGGATGGGCCATAGTAATGAATAAGGTGGTTAACCCGTAGCATGTAAGGGACCACAAGTAGTTAGTAATAATGTAATGGGCCCATGGTATTAGATAGATGGTATTGAGGGAACCATGGTATTGACCCATGGTATTGTATGTATGAGGCCTATATAGAGGCTAGAGACTCCCCATTGAGAGATGTCAAGGAATATTGTATGAACATGCATATGGCTTGTGGAGTTTTCTCCTTGCTTAAGGAGTGAATGTATGGTGTTGCCCTACCTTAAGGGTTTGATTAATAAAGTGAAGCATTTCTTTATTTTGATCTTGTTATTTCTGGCTTTATTTGCATTGTCTTATATTTTTAGATCAAATCTATAACATATTTGAAGTGAATTTATGGTTAAAACTTAGAAAAATGATATATACTTGCTAATACTTAAAAGTGGCTTGAGTTTGATGACATGTGTAGGTCATTTGGAAGCTTCCAAGGCACCCTTATGTGGCCTCCAATGCTTAAATTCGAATTCCCTTCAAGATATAGAAGAAGATTTGGATAAAGGTCAAAGATGATATGTGTCTCATCATTACCTATTTGAGTTGTAAGTCTATGATATTTTCTAGGGATCTAGGGAGAGAATAATGAACCTCCATTAATGAGGTAGCTTTTTATGTTTTTGTATAAATAGGAGAGCTTCCTCCTTTCAATGGAATGTGTAAAGTTGGAGATACTCGAGTGTCCAAGTTAAGATTACTTATGAATGGAATTTAGATTTAGCACTATGCTTATGAGTGATGTTCACCTCTTTTTGTTAATGCCTGCATTGGGAGCCTCTCAACTTGCCATCTCTCATGCTTTTGGATTGACCGCCTACAATATGTGAGATTTATTGCTTTTCATAGATTAAGATTTATTGCTTTCATAGATTAAGATTTATTTATTTCATATATTTTCCTCTATGAGAGGTTAAGAGTGATTGTTTTTATTTTCTTTCATATCTAGAGGTTAAGAGTGATTGTTTTTATTTGCTTTCATATTTACAGGTTAAGAGTGATTGTTTTTATTTTCTTTCATATCTAGAGGTTAAGAGTGATTTTTTTGTTTGCTTTCATATCTTTTCTTGTGTGAGAGGTTAAGAATGATTGTTTTTTGCTTTCATTTCATGCCATGTGGTTTTGATTATTCATTTCATAGGATCCTGATTTGATAATGCACACATGATCCCTTAGAGTAGATTTCATTTCATGTAATTTCAATTCCTGCAAGTGTGATCGATTAAGATTTCAATTCCTGCAAGTGTGGTAGATTAAGATTTCAATTCCTACAAGTGCGATAGATTATGATTTCAATTCCATGCGTTGTACTATAATTATACTATAACTTCTTTTGAAATGATCATTGAATTAGGATAGGTGAATTTGGTTTGCCATCATGTGGTTTTGTAGTTAGATTGATCCAAATTGAAAGTTAGTTTCTAGCATATACAGTTCACACACGCTTCGAAAGTTTTACAAAACCCCCTGCTTGGCAATTAAATGATAGGTAATTATTTTGACTCAAGATCAACTATCACTCCCTCTCTCGAGACAATGTGTCCTAAGTAATGAATCTATGACTGAAAAAATTTCACTGCTAAGATTTGCATAGAGCTTAGTGTCTCTTAGTCATTGTAGTACTATGACCAAGTTCTCTTCATGCTCTTCCTTTGTCCTTGAGTAGACAAAAATGTTAATATCAATGAATTATATGAAAAACTTATCCAAATAAGGGTGCAACACATTGTTCACAAGGCACATAAAGGTCGTAGGTGCATTGGTAAGTCGAAAGGGAACTACCACGAATTCATAATGCTCATACCTCGCTCTAAAGGTTTTTTTAGGAATGTTCTCATATTTTATACAAAACTGATGATAGCCTAATCTCAAATAAATTTTGGAGAAGAATGATTCTCCTCTTAAATGATTGAATAAATCATCAATACATGGTAATGGATACCAATTTTTGATGGTCACCTTGTTTAGTTGTTGGTAATAAAGCACAACCTCAATGTGCCATCCTTCTTCTTAACAAACAAAACTAGTGCTCCCCATGGAGACACACTTGGCATTATGTATCCTTTATCCATCATCCCCTTGAGCTATAGCTTCAACTCAACTAATTCTAGAGTGCTCATTCTATACAAATATTTGGATACTGGAGCTGCTCCTGACATTAATTTAGTGGAAAATATATTTGTTGGTGAGGAGGTAAATTGAGAATTTCTTCAAGGAATATAACTAAAAAATGTTGTAAAACAAGATACTTCCTCAGAATATAATTGGCATCATTCTCAGTGTTGTGATTAACTTCTGCATTGCTAGATATTTGCACAACAAAAATGTCATCTTTTTCTGGGGCTCCTCTTGGCTTGCATAATCGAAATTAACCTCACTTTAGGTTTTTTCTTCCCTTGTAACATTCTTCTCTCTCCAAATTCATCAAGGAATTCAATCACCTTATCATAATAGTCTACCTTCGTTCGATGCATGTATGCTCCCAGTGCCAACAACACATTAAGATTTATAACTGTCAGCATCCCCTTTCATTCAATTGGGCAAGCCTTCAACCAATACTCAACCCTTCTTCTTGTTCCTATGGTCAATTGAACTAGCGAAGACTCAACATTGACTTCCCTCTTTAGTGCATATTTCTCCATAGCAGCGGGACTAGTGTAACTGAAATTTGAAGCTGGGTTAATCAATTTTTTTTTTTTGGTCATGGAGCATACCTTCCATGTCTATAATCATCGCTTGATGATGAGCTTGTAAATTATCCATTGTTATGTAAATTTTGGGTATGCTTTGAGCTATGTCCTTCATTCTCTCTACAAATTGTGCATTGTACAATCTCGGGCCAATGTGCTTGTGATGGGGATGGTCTTTCCTCAAATGATTTCCTCCATAAGACCAAAACTTATATGGGCCCTTCTCATAACCCTTGAATTCTTCTTAATTTGAGCATCATATTCTAGTAACGTTGGACATCTGTTGATTTTCTTATCTAATAGGGGTCACACTTATTCCCTTGGTTGTATTTTTCCCTTTTCCTTTAAACATGGAATTACCTATACATTTCTATGTTTTGTACTTACGCCTATGCCTAGACTGCTCATAGCAATGCTTCAGTTTTAAAATTTCACCCTCTAGTGTCTTGGGTTCATCAAATTCAATTCTATCCTTGAAGGATTATGCCAATCCATTGACAAACCTCTGAATATTTGCATTCTCCTCCTTAAGGCAAGATATGCACCTTAACAAATTTAGGAATTTGGTGGTGTATTCGTCATCTATTTTTTGTCCCAATATGAGCTCATAGAAATCCTTAACCTTTCTATCAAAGTGTCTCCCAGATAGATATGTGTTCCTAAAATATGTCTCAAACTCCTTTTAGGACAATTCATCTTCTCTTATGCCCTTTACATTAGTCATATCTCCCCACTATATATCATCCTCTCCCCTTATGCTAAAAGTGGCTACCCTTGCTTTCAAGTTCTCTGAATAATTGTGGATTCAGAAGGAATTATTTATTCTCAGGAGCTAGGCTTCAGCATCCTTTGATTTCGTCATTTCACCATCAAAGGTAAGAGTATTATCCTTCTTAAACTCCTCTGTTACACATTATTTCTATGTTATTTTTGCATGATGATGATGGTGATAATGATGTCTTATGTAAGTGGCAGCAAAGTGTTATTCATGAGTGTCGATATTTCTCTCCGAGGTACTCAATGGAGTATTTCCCTTTACTATGGCCTCACTTTAGTGTCCGTGCTTTTTCCAAGATCCATTTCCATCTACCGCACTAGATATTTCTTCTTGTCCCAAAGGACTGTAACTATCCTTATGACTAATCCCCTATTCATGTCGCCTTTGATTTTGTAAGTCTGACAGGCTTTGCAATATGACTACATTGACTTCTACTTGTTTCTCTTGTGCTCTAACAAGTATTTCATTGTTAACATTGTAGCTCCTTAATTTAGCTCTCAATCTCCTCAATGTGTTCACCCAATCAGGAGAGTCTGCCTCTCTTCGTTTCTTAATTGATCCTTCCTCATCAACTATCCTTTCTTCTTCCTATTTGTGTTGTGACTGGTGGAAGTTGTATTGCACCATTCGTGTCCTCATCTCTCCTGTCTTCTTATGTGTTGTCACACACACGCACAATCATTAGGTAAAATATGTAATAAATATTATCACCTTGGCTGGTTGTTGGAAATCTTCTAGTGTGAATCTAGCTTAATAATACATCTCAAGTTAGCACATCAATAACAATAAAATCATATCAATCATTGGTACCATGCTCCATACACATGATCATTGTTGCAAAGACACACCAAATTGTACATACAATCAATCCATATAGAAATCAAGTATTTAACACTTATCACAAGACTTGAAGGCCTAACCTAATCGCCAAGGATTTAACATTTAGCCTTCACTTTAGCAAGGATTAAATCCCATCCAGTCCAAGTGTTGAACTTGGAATCTTTGTTACCACTTTCTAATGTACCCAATCCTATCCCTCACCCTAAATAAGGGTAGGAGGAGGAAATTACTATGTTCACCTGACTACCATAGCCTCATTATGGAAGTGGGATCTAAAATCTTCAACCTTTTGCAACTACATAAAAAAGTGAAATCGATGGCATCGTTGCATTTGTCTCGTTGAGACATTTCCAACGATATGAAGTTTACCTTGATCTAAATTATGGATCAGAAGACATGAATGATTAAAATTGACCTTTTAGGCTATGCCATGTCATCTAGCTTACCACATGGTGCCCAATTGGCACCCCATGCTCTACCCACGTGGTTGCTATTCCACCAAGAGAGCCTACATGGAGGGGTCATCACCCGACCTCGGGTCCCATCAAAGGAGAAGGCTAGTGTTAGCCTCTTCACTAGAAAATCACATTGTACCCTGTATTGAGTCTTGACCTCCGATCCCTAACTTACCCCTTGGACTCGACCAACCCAACTACGCTATTGGGCCCAACCATTTGACCCCCCAAACTAGTGGATCCCACCCAACCTACTTTACGTCTATCTTGGTTTGTAGTCCCCAATTGGGCCAACAAGATTGTCTAGCCCGATCTCTGACCTAGCAGTCTCGTTAATGGTTCCGACCTATTTTGTGAGTTGCCTTATACTTAGGAAATTTCTTATTCCTTTGGGAATTGCCTAGGCCCAAGGCCTTCATGGCTCAACTACCTTGATAAAATTAAACATCAGAGGTCAAGGATGACGAACCAAGGTCCTTCACCTCATTATGGTGCATCATGGCCATTGAAACCACAAATTTACGCACTTGAAAACATCAAATACACTTGGCTAAAACTCAGAGAAAATATTACTCTCAAAAATATGCCATAAATCTATAGCTCGGTCACTGCTAACTTTCATCGTAAAATTACATAGAGAACATGCATCTAAGTGCACTTCTCAAAATCAAATGGAGATCAATCTAGTTTCCCAACCACTACATAAGCAAGTGTTTCTTTTAGTGAAGCACATCTTGCATACACAAGGTAATTTAATAAAAACAATTGAATTACATGCTAGCCAACTCATTCATCAAGTTAAAGGAATAAACATATAGATATACCATTCCCTCATGATTGAAAGTCAAACTATCTTCGATGTAAAATACAATAACATAAGCATAGAACCTGTACAATGACTTGTACATAATATTCAGACATAAGAATGATCCAGAGGGCTCCAGAAAACCTCAAAAATAAAAATGTTCAAAATTTTATGAAACTAACACCAAGTCATAGAGCTCGACCTATAGAGATAATGTGGCATCCTAGTCAACAAACCAGGTGGACCGACAAGTATGTGATGCGGTAGCACCACAAATCGACACATGGAAAGTAGGTGCAAAAGTGGCATATGATGTGCACCAATGAGAACCTTGCACATGGCACCTCAAATTAGACCCAAGTGGCCTTGGCATGGTGCAACCTCTATGTTTGTCCTATTCTCATAAGAGGGGAAATAAAGGAAGAATTTATTGTTATCTATTGTGTAATTTCTCTCTCCACTTTATTAGAAAAACTCCTTTGTTCCAATCACTCAATTTCATTTTCATGATCATGTGATTGACGATTTCATAATACCTTGTCTAAGGAGATAGGTTTCCCTCCTTATCTTGGTACTTCTAGGTAGAATTAGTAGGTAGTTGGTATTTATAATTTCATTAATATACATTTGCTACAATTCTATTGATTTTTGTTTGTTGCAACTCCTTTAGTTTCCCTTTTCTACAATTCTAATATTTTCCTATGATTTAGATATTTAATGAGTTGTTGTGGAAAGTATAGGTTCATAATTTAGGCAGTAATTCTATGGTTAATAATTGGCTAAAAAATTTGTGTGTTTCTCGAAATTTTGGCTTTTGTTGCAACTCACTTGTAGGCTCTTATTTTTACTATGTTTTTAGTGAGAGTTTATGACTAAGTGTTGTGTGAAGTTTGCATATTATTTTTGGATTATTTTCTTATTATTCATTGCATCATAGGAACATTTTGTTGCATCTTTTTCATAACAAACTATGAATATCATTATACTTGAACAACTCACTTCTAGTAATTTTTGTTTTTACTTTTCTGCAAGTGTGTTTACTTTCATGAATTGTGATTCAATTTCCCTGAAATTTAGTTTTCTACAAGAATGATTTATTTCCTACAAAGTGTGGTGTTTTTAGTTATATTATCGACCTTTGAAAACATCTTTACCTTGCACTATGACAACCCTGATATTACTACAAATTTAGGATATATAACATATTACACTAGCATATATTGTGCAAAATAGTTCACAAGTTCCAAATGAAGACAATTTAAATGTATAGATGATCAATTCCTCACTAAGATAATTAGAATTAATTGAAATACCATAATTTTCGGCACCAATTTTGATGAACTATCAATAGTAAAGTCATTGTTGTGTCAATTTTTATGTGAATTTATTTTTTCATTTTCAATTTTTCAAAACTTGATTATTTAGAACTTTTATTTTTCTTTCATTATGACTTGTTGGATGCCGAGTAGTAGATACCAAATTTGTAGATTTATTAAGAAAAACCTCCATACTAACACTGCAAGACATTTGTACGAGGGAAAGGAACAAGGTAAACCGAACTACTTGACACCAACAACAAGCTCTCTTGCCAAGAAAAAGCCTAGATATTTTTCTTCCATTATACAAGGTCCTTCTAAGATTTGTGAGCTAAAAAACTCTTGAAACGATAGAAGATTTGATTTTGGATAATCCAACTTTCCGTCTCATGGGGAAGAACTCTCTGGAAAATGAAAAATATCCTCTTGAAAATTAGTTCAATGATAAATACCCTCTAGAAAGTGAATGGTGTCCTTATGAGGAACAATACAACATTGATCAAAACAACATTCTTAAATCTCTAAAGGCACACTCAAAAGCATAAGATACTAATTTAGAAAATATGGAAACTAGATTGTCAAAGAAGAGTCATACTCCTTTAAATCCCCCACCATAGAAATAGACTCAAATTCTAAAATGAAGAATATGCCTCATTCAACACTGTCAAACTTCCATACCCTCTTAAAGAGGATGCTAATACCTTCTTTTTTGAGTTTTATGTCCTCTTTTAAAGCTATGATGATGTAACTGAAGATCAGAAGCTGAAGCTATTTGCGGCTACATTGAAAAAGGCAACATTACATTGATTGTTGTACCTCGACCAAGGTAGCATCGGTTTATGGGAAAAAATGAAACAAAAATTCTTAGAAAAATATCGAGATTATTGTAAAGCCAAGGAAAGAAGGGAGGAAATCATTAGAATAACCCATGAAGAAGATGAGATTCTCGAGGATTTTGTTGAGTGATTTAGTTACAACCCATACAAAATAAGGCAAGATGACTTAGCCCCTGAGACACGCTGAGTTATCTTGTTGAGAGAAATTCCACATGAGTGTATGGATGTCCCCAACTTGATGGGTGAATGAGATGTTTCTCAACTGGAATATGGTAACATTGTGTATCTCTAGCATAGATATACTCAAGGACTATAAATGAAGTCGTCGAATTTGAGTTAGGGAACTTATTGAACAACTTCAAAATTTACCTTCTTAGTTCCTTGGGTTCTCAATTGGATTTACTGAAGGATAAAAAGGAGGAGGAAGCAAAAGTAACTTCGGATATATTCTGTCTAAAATGCAAGAAAATACATCTACTCAAGAAATTTCATGCCAATCATGTAGATATTTCTACCATATATGGGAAGGACCATAACACTGATAATTTCCCATCTCTATCCAATTTGAAGGATGTATACTCATAAGTAGAAGAGAAAGAGAAATTATACTTCATTAATCCAAAGAAATCATGGTAGCCTAAGCTTCAAGTTATGGTCTAAGACCAATCTCAGTTTTATAGTAATTCATATTGGACTAACCCTATTATGCAATACACTTCATCAACAAGGAGTTTACAACAAGATCATGGGTTGCTACTCCCCCGAATTATCTTTCGAAAGAAGGGTGGAAAAATATAACCCCTGGAGCACCCTAGTAAGCTTCCATACAACCATCCACACAAATCCTTCCTCCTCTAAAAGTGTAAGTACCTAAACCTAGTTGTCCTAGACCTCAATTGGCCACACAACCAATCCGTAACCTAAATAATGGGAAGGCATCTCATCCTGTACAAGTTGTAGCTATTAGGATTCCAAGAAACTCTCCTAGGTTGTAGCTCAGAGATGCTTGGTAACATGTAAATTCAACTATTGTTGCAGGTTTAATGGAAGGAATGATGGTTTTGTTCAAGCCAGATAACCACTTCTACTTTGTTTCACTTCAGACATGCATGGACACATTCAGACTACAAGGCTTTAGACCACCAATGCTCATAGTTTAGATATTAGGTTGATATGGAGAATACTAACCACACTAGCATATACACAAGACCATGTGATGGCTGGCTACAACTAGTACAAAAACCTGTAAATCTAATCTATTAATGCAAAGACAAGATGGCAGCTCTTCGGCATTAGATAGAAAGAAATCTGAGCAACCTATCCAGTGATGCATTCAAGATTATAACATAGAGATAAGATGACAGTTATCTAGTGCTAAACATCAAGAGATTAAGAACACAACATATCAGATACAAGCTTAGAACAGAGGAAAATGGACAGTGAACAATTAATAGCAAAAGAAGCTTGTATTTGCTGAAAATGAAGATGAGACGCTGCAAGTGACAAAATGTCTACAGTATCCAGAAGTTGAACCTTACATCAAATGCCAACCCTCATTACATCTTGCTTTTAGATATTTATAAGTTTACAATACTAGGGCACTTGGCTGTTTAGGTATGGAGGGGTAATAATTGACCAAAAACTGCATTTAACCACCTGATGGAGTCTCTAAATGAAGTTGTCTATTTCAGTGGGTAAATCCGATCTGTTCAGTTGTTGTGCTGTCCTTTAGGCAGTTGGAGTGCTTGTACTGGTGGAGTCCATGACTAATGAATTCAATTACAGAGTCATGTTGTTTCCTTTTCTCCTTTGGCCATGCTTTCTTTTAAATATGGTTGTTGGGGATATTACTGCAACTGATGCTGGCAGAGCTGGTCATCTCCTTCTTTGGGCAAGAGAATGGTCATAGGATGTGGAATGCACGGGTAGGTGGACGATTTGGGTGAGCGAGAAGAATGACGTCAGATCGGGGAAATGAACGGCGGAGATGGCACGACGAAGGCTATCAGCCAAGGTGGGAGTTGGGTGTATTAGGGCCATTGGATCTTCAGTAGACAGATTGGACAATCATCAAGAAACAAAGTTGCATAGGTGTTTCATGGGTGAGGGTGGTTTGGTCGGGCGGTCGCAGTTTTCATCGCACCACTTTCGGGAACTAGGTGGTAATTTCCCGTAGTTGAGTGATTCCATTCAATGGTCGACACGTAACAGTGGATGAGAGAGAAAAACCACTCCCATCACACGTTATTGCTCGGTCAAGTTGTCAGTGTGATGAATGCGAAGACAGTCAGATCTTGGCGGAGATGATCTGACGGTGGGTAGTGGTAGAGTGGGTCACCTTTATCGGGTGCGATGGGATCCATTGGATTGGTGGGGTGATCAATGGCGGGGATGTGGTGTGGTGAGTTACGAACGCTCGAAGACATATGGTAGGGTTTTATGGTGGGTTTGGGGTTTTGCGCTTGGGGCTAAGGTAAAAGGGGGTTACTTTCTCAAGTTTAGGAGGCAAATAGGGAAACGAAGATGGTGGAGAGTAAGTGAGGTAGGAGGAGAAGGGAAAATGACCAATGTAAGCCCTCTTTTAGACACAACCAAATAGACCAGATCTCTTCCCGACATTAGAAAATCAACTCTGCATAGCAAAGCTAACACTGGCTCCTTTTGGGGATGAAATCCTCCCTGTGAGGTTTCAAGAACTATAGACCACTGCCCTTCATTCAAAAACAAGATCAACAATATTTCCTAGTGTTCCATTGGGCATGGAGTCTAATTAAGCCTACACTAAAACTTGTAAAAAGAACCTATTTACAATGTTGAGGCCTAAAGGCCTCAAAAAACATAAACCTTCAAAAACCGCCCATTGACTGGGCCATCAAAATTTGTTTCTCCTTCCATACTTTGCAGCATGATAGTGTTGTTCCCCTAGATTTGAGTAGTGACAAGAGGTCCAGTCCATAGAGCATCGAACTTCCCATGATTTCCTTTCTTTTCTTTCAGTGCATTCCATTTAAGAACTAAGTCTCCAATTTGAAAATTGTTCATCTTTTCCTTTCTATCAAAGGCTTCCTTGATTCTCTTTTAATGTGCTGCAGATTTTTCAATCAATTGATCTCTGATTTGATGCACTTCATCCAAGTCATTAATCCTCTTTGGCATGTCATTTTCCTCATTCTGCTCTTCCTGCAAGAACTTGGCCACATGGAGGGTCAAATGGATTGGAAATACAACCTCAGTTCCATATACCAGCCTGAACGAAGAATTCCCTATGGATTTCTTGGTGGTTACCGTGTCAGCCCACAATGCAAACTTCAATTTGGAATCCCAGTTCCTTTTTTTAACTTCCAGCAGCTTTTTGATTATCCTTATCAGGCTCTTATTGGATGATTCTGCTAGACCATTACCTTTAGGGTAATATGAGGTGGAATGCACTAGCTTAATGCCCATTGACTCACACATGTCCACTAACTCTTTCGCCCTAAAGGCTATTGCATTGTCTGTAACCAATTTGTGTGGACAACCAAACCTGGTGAAAATGTTTTCTGTCAAGAACTTCATGACAACATGGTGATCGAATCTCTTAGTAGGGATGGCCTCAATCCATTTAGTGAAGTAGTCAGTGGCTATTAAGATCCATCTGTGCTGGCCACTAGAATGTGGATTAATTTCCCTTATGAAATCCAAACCCCACTGCTAGAAAGGGCCACTAGCATGTATTAGCTTAAAAGATAAGGACTTCAACTATTGTTTTCCTTCAAACCTATGGCATTTGTCACAAGATCTTACAAATGAAAAGACATCAGAAAATAGAGTGGGCCAATAATACCTAGCTCTAAGGATCTTGTGGGCTGTGGTTTTCCAAGAGTGATGTCCTCCATAGATTGTGGAATGAAACTAATGCATGACCTCCATAGATTGCTCTTTGTACAGACATCTTAAAAGGATTCCAAATGGATCCCTCCAATAGAGCAGTTTTTATGAATACAATACTTGGCTGCTCTGAGCTTAATAGTCCTAGGTTGGTTTGAACTAAGACCTAGAGGGACCTCAAGTTTCAACAGAAAATGAGCTATTTTACCATACCATTCACAAGAGGCCAGATTTTCAGTCAACAACCAGTCATGTCCTACTGTTGCTTCTTCTGTCTCTCCATCCTCTGAATTTGTACTCATGTAGTTTATGTCAAGCATTTTGAAATTTTCTTCAGCCATCAGCTGAGCAAGACCTTGGCCCTTGACAAGCTTGGTGGGCTTCAATTCTATGTTGAATTCAATAAGATTTGTAATCCATTTACCCCTTCTTCCATCAACATCTGGCTTCGTTAGGACATCCTTTGCTGAAGCAGAGGGCACATATGCAATTACCTTGGAGTGCAGAATGTATATTCGAAAAGCTTTTAAAGATTTAATAGGAGCATAGGCCTGTTTTTCGATAATATCATACCTTAGTTTAGCATCCCTTAAGGTTTTGGTGAAAAATGCCACTGGATGCTCTGAACCTTCATCGTCTTTCTGCAATAAGACTGCTGCAAAGGTGTCACCGGAAGCAAAAGAGAATATATGGAACTCCTTGCTATAGTCTGGGCTGATTAAAGTGGGAGATTCCATAATAGCTCCTTTGATGGCTTCAAAATATCCTCTTGCTGCATCAGTCCATTTGACCTCTGGTCCCTTTTTCAGCATAGAGGTGATGTGTTTTAACAATTCTCCAAAATTAGGAATAAACCTCCTTACAAAATTTATTTTTCCCAGAAAGGATTGGATGTCCTTTTTTGATCTTAGGATAGACAAGGTTTGTATCGCTTTCACTCTCTTTGGGTCAATCTTGACACCCGCAACAGAAACAATGTGCCCTAGAAGTTTTCCCTCTTCTAAAGAAAATTGTGAATTTTTAGGATTTACTGATATCCCAAACCTTCATCACTTCAGAAACACTTCCTTTAAATGTTGTAAATGATCTCGATGGCTACTGGAGTATACTATCATATCATCCAAGTAGACAAGGACAAACTTATCCTTCTCTCCTATGAATGCTATATCCATGGCTCTCTAAAAGGTGGCCCCAACATTCATCAGCCCAAAGGGCATCTTAGAGTACATAAAAGTTCCCCAAGGAGTGGTGAAAGTAGTCTTTTCTTAGTCATTTGGATGTATAACAATTTGGTTATGCCCTGAAAAATCATCCAGGAAAGACATAACTTTGGCCCCTGAGACTTTCTATAGAAAATGCTCCATCTTGGGCAGGGGATAGTTGTCTTTCTTGGAGCATTTGTTCAGGTTCCTGAAATCAACACACACCCTAATTTCTCCACTTTTCTTCCTCATCACTACCAAGTTGGCTACCAACTTTGAATACCTCAGGGGAACTATGATTTTGGCAGCTAGAAACTTCTTGATTTCCTTTTCAATTAGAGGGAGGAGCAAAGGATTTATGGGTCTCAACTTCTTCTTGAAAGTAATGGTGTCTTTCTCCAATGGGATCTTATGTTGGATGATATTTTTGTCATAAGTTTTAAGATCACTGTATTTCCAGGCAAAGACATCAGTAAATTACTTCATTAAGGTACAGTACTCAGAACTTTGGGTAGCAAACAAATGGGTGGACAGATTTATATACTTTGGATGATCTGGACTCCCTATGTTATGCCTATGGACTACAGACTGACTTTATTTGTGGGCAGCCTTATGAGGCACATCATTATGATCAAACAACTTCTCTAAAGGAACTAGCCCTTTAGGTATATGATTGCTAGGAAATTGTATAATACTGTCTTGGCCAATTTTTTTCCTTAGTTGGGGCTGGGGACATCTCTCCAAGGTTTCATTCTCTTGATCGATTTGCATTTCATAGAATTCATCAATGACTTGCAGAAACCTATTTACTTCATCATCATCCTCAAAGACTTTACAGTGCTGGACATTATCAGGCATGGATGGTCTATATTTTATTTGGACTTCATAAGCCAATCTAGGAGGCATGGGAGGGATGAACATGCTAGTAGACACAACAAGGGAATCAACAAGATGATTTTTTACTCTAGGAATATTTGAGATACCAAAGCTATCAAAAGAGTCTTTGAGTCTCCATACCTCATCCCTATATGCTTTCAGCCTTAGGTGCCTTACTTGGAACGTTTTGTTCACTTGTTGAATGATGAGATCAACATCTCCAAACACCTTTATGTCTTTGATTCCCATGTATTTGGCAGCGTTTAAGCCCAATATCAGAGCCTCATACTCTGCTATATTGTTGGTGACCTGAAAAGTCAGCTTAAAAGGCAGATGTGTTCTTTCTTATTTTGGAGACACCTGCACCACCCTTGCTCCTACAGTTTCCTTTAAACAGGTTCCATCAAAGAGCATATCCCAAGCATGTGTCCCTTCCTCTTCTAAGGCATGGCATACTGGCTTCTTAAGCTGCATCGAGGCCCTATGGGATTATTCAATTTGGAGAATACATGCTCCAAAATCAGTGTCCACAGCATAAATGGGATTATTAGTGGGATTCTTCTCATCACTAATGATATAGGCCAGCTAAGCTTCCCTGTATAGTATTCTGCTTTCTCCTCCAAAAACTAGGATAGTGGCATAAGACAAATCATTTTGCAATGTCCCATCCAACCTCTTAATCCACCCTCTAGAGAGTAGCATACCAAACTTAAGGGGGACATCTGCTACAACAATATCCATCATCATACTCTTCATGGGCAACTGAGTTAGGGTGATAGCTAAGTCTTTGATTAACCCCAGACATTTCACCTTCCTCGAATCAAAGGAGAACAAGTCATGATAAGGTCTAGTAATATCAAGGCCTAACTCCTCCATGACAACTTTGGGCATCAAATTATGGCTGGCACTTGTGTCCAAGAGACAATTGTGGAGGATTTTGTCATGGATGGTCAAGGAGACATAAAATGATGGAGAATTGTCATCAAAAAGTTCAGTCATTGGGCTAAGCACAACTGCAGGTTTATCATCTTGTAAGTTCACATAGTCATTGGATGCTTGTGTGGATTTTAGCTCAAGGGCATCAAGGATGGGCTTCTTAAAGACCTCACTCTTTACAAGTTCTGTCAGAGGTATATATATTTTTAACTTCTGGACTTTTGATTCAAAACTGAAAGGGGAAGGGGACTTGTTAGGGCCTCTTACCTCTTGAGCTGGTGCTTTCAGGTCGGTGGGATTGTCTGTCAGTCGCTTCTATTTGCTGATCTACTGCTTTGTGGGGACAACAACTCTTTGGACATGATTCTCTTTGACATTACTCATTCTTGACCTTAAGTTATATCTTTGCTGGTCTTCAGTCTGTAGAACAACTTCTCTGTCCCACCCTTGATTGGTCTAGTCCCTGAGTAATGACTCCTCATAGGTAGCTAATGTCAAAAAGGCAGCACTGCCCTTGTCTTCCATACAATGAATCTCATCCTCTTCATCAAACTGTTCCTCCTCCATGACTACGTTCTAGAAAGGAGTCTTAATACTTTGTTCTTCACTGGCCTCTTTGCCCCTATGAATGATCTGCAATTATTCATTTTCTCTTCTGAATGGATTTGGATTTCTAGGAGCAAATGTATTAGGAAGCCTTGCCTTCCCAGAACCCTGCTCAACCTTCAGTTTGGATATTTCAGCAGCCAATGACTCTATCATTTTAGCCATTTTGTCTATTTTAGGTTCCGAAGATGAAGAAGAAGAGGAAGACTCACCTCTTTTCCTCCTTCTATCAGCATGTCCTTTGAGTTTCTCTGCAACCATGATATTGAATTCCATCTCCAAGCCTGCATCTTGCATTTCAGCTAGAGAAGCACGTCTCCTCTCTCTTAACAGCAAGCAAAACTCAAAATCATAGGCATTTGCATAGGTGAGTTTGGCAAAGGTGGGGGTAGGCTTCACTTCAGCTAGTATCTTTCTATACATATGATTGAATCTTTTATTAAAATTAGACAATGACTCCCCATTCTCCCTTTTCAGGTTTCCAAACTCAGTATGGTAGTATAGCAGATCTTTCTTATCTCCCCAATGCTTTAAAAACACATCATCTAATGCTTTAATGTCTACTATAGACCTAGGGGTCAGCTCTCTAAACCATTTTCTAGCCTCTTCATCGAGGCTTTGTACAAAGACTCTCATCCACACATCATCTTCACTAATATCTAGGTTATATACATAGCTATAAAGAGACTCAAGGTGTTCTTCAGTTGTTACTTCCTCTATACTAGTGAACTTAGGCACATATTTTTGCTATTCTCTTGCAGGCATGGAATTCAAAGGAATAGGCAAGACCAAGGGTCCATACCTAGCAGCTATGATTCTTTCCATTTTGGTGGGTGCTTGTGGGCCTGCCATGACTAGGGTAGATGGAAGGGTACTGGCAATTTGAAAGGTAGGGAGTTGAGAAATGACTAACAGGGCTAAAGGAATATGATGTACCGGAAGGGAGGTTTCCTTTGGACTGAGATCCAAAGGGGAACTTATTGAACAAGTTGCTTTATGAATCTTTTAAAGTACTTCTCCACTCATAGTGCTAGGCTCTATATTTTCAACGTGTGCATGCTCAGTTACAAGCCTTTCTGGAAGAGATACGTAAGATTGTTTAGGCTTACTGGATCCTAATGGTCCCTTTTGTGATGTCTTTCTATGCTTGACAATCTTCTCAGGGTCAGGCACTGGGTCAATTGGTGATTTCTAAGGATTTCTCCAAGTGTGTCTCACAAACCGAGCCAGAACTGTGATGTGTATTTGCTAAAAGGTTCGTCGCCTAGTAGAGTCACCAAATAGATGATTACAACCAAAAATGTGTCCAGACTTGTCTATCATCAAAGCTGGATCTGTGTCATTCTCCCAAGGAAGCTGAGCTTCAATCTCCTCTCCGTGGCAACGACTCCAATTATGTTTCCAAGAAACTCTCCTAGGTCGTAGCTCAGAGATGCCTGGTAACATATAAATTCAACTATTGTGGTAGGTTTAATGGAAGGAATGATGGTTTGGTTCAAGCTAGTTAACCGCTTCTAGTCTGTTTCACTTCAGACATGCATGAACACCTTCAAACTACAAGGCTTTAGACCACCAATGCTCACAGTTTAGATATTAGGTGAATATGGAGAATACTAACCACACTAGCAGATACACAAGACCATGTGATGGCCAGTTGCAACTAGTACAGAAACCTATAAATCTAATCTATTAATGCAAAGACAGGATGACAAATCTACAACATTAGATATAAAGAAATATGAGCAACCTATTCAGTGATGCATTCAAGATTCTAACACAGAGATAAGATGCTAGTTATCTAGTGCTAAACATTAAGAGATCAAGAACACAACATATCAGGTACAAGCTTAGAACAGAGGAAAATGGACAGTGATCAGTTAACAACAAAAGAAGCTTGTATTTGCTGAAAATGAAGATGAGATGCTGCAAGTGACAAAATGTCTACAGTCTCCAGAAGTTGAACCTTACATCAAATGCCAACCCTCATTATATCTTTCTTCTAGATATTTATAAGTTTACAATAATAGGGCACTTGGCCGTTTAGGTATGGAGGGGTCATAATTGACCGACAAGTCCATTTAACCACCTAATGGAGTCTCTGAACAAAGTTGCTTATTTCAGTGGGTAAATCTGATATGTTCAGGTGCTGTGATCTCCTTTAGGTCGTTGGAGTGCTTGTACCGATGGAGTCCATGATTGATGAATTCAGTTACAGAGTCATGCTGTGTCCTTTTCTCCTTTGGTCATGCTTTCTGTTAAACATGGTTTTTGGGGATATTATTGCAAATGATGCTGGTAGAGCTAGTCATCTCCTTCTTCGGGCAACAAAATGGTCATAGGACGTGGAATGCACAGGTAGGCGGACGATTTGTGTGAGCGAGAAGAATGATCATCGGATCGTGGAAATGAACGACGGAGATGGCACAGTGAAGTCTATCGGCTAAGGTGGGAGCGGGGTGTATTAGGGCCATTGGATCTTCAATAGACAGATCAGACGGTTATCGGGAAATGGATTTTCATGAGGTTTAACAGGTGAGGGTGGTTTGGTTGGGCAGTAACAGTTTTCATCGCACCGCTTTTGGCACTAGGTGGTAATTTCTCGGGGCCGAGAGATTCCATTCAATTATTGACACGTAGCAGTGGATGAGAGAGAAAAACTTCTCTCATCGTGCATTATTTCTTGGGCAAGTTGCCAACGTGATGAATGCGAAGACAGTTAGATCTTGGAGGAGATGATCTAACGGTGGGGAGTGGTAGAGCAGGTCACCTTTATCGGGTGCGATGGGAACCGTTGGATCGGTGGGGTGATCAATGATGGGGATGTGGTGTGGCAAGTTACGAACACACGAAGACATATGGTAGGGTTTTATGCGCGGTTTGGGGTTTTGCGCTTGGGGCTAAGGTCAGATGGGGTTACATTGTCAGGTTTAGGAGGCAAATAGGGAAATGGAGCTGGTGGAGAGTAAGCCGGGTAAGAGGAGAAGAGAAAATGATTAATGTAAGCCCTCTTTTGGACACAACCAAATAGATCAGATCTCTTCTCGGCATTAGAAAATCAGTGCTGCATAGCAGAGCTAATAGTAGCCACCTGTCCTACCTACTCAGTCTCCTCCACAAATTCAATGATATTCATCTATGATCTGGGAGGACCCTAACCAAAAACCAACCTTAATTGGATTTACTAAAGGCTAAAAATGAGGAGGAAGAAGAAGTAGCTTTGGATATCTTCAGTCTTAAATGTAGAAAAAGATCTTTACTCAAGAAATTTTATGCAATTCAGGTAGATATTTCCACAATATGTGGGAAGGACCATAAAAATGATAATTTTCCATATCTACCCAGTCAGAAGGCTGTATGTGCACAAGTAGAAGAGTAAGAGAAATTGTACTTCATTTCCCGAAGAAATAATGGTAGCCCAAGCTTCAAGGTATGGTCTAAGACCAATCTTCATTTTATAATAGTTCTTATTGGACTAACCCTATTATGCAATGCACTTCATAGCCATGGAGTCTACAAACAAAACCATGGGCTTCTCCTTCCCCACACTAGATCTGGAAAGAAGGGTGGAAGAATCCTACCTGTGGAGCACCCCAGTAAGTTGCGATACAACCATCCATGCAACTACTTCCTCCTCTAAAATTTCAAGTACGCACACCTAACCATCCTAGACCTCAATTTGTTGCACAACCAAAACCTAACCCAAATAATGGGAAGGCATCTCATCTTGCACAAGTTTCAACCACCTATCCTACCTACTCTATCTCCTCCACTAATTACAATGATATTCATCTATGATCTCGGAGGACCCTAACCAAAAACCAACCTCAAGTTTGTATTGAAGATCTAAACAAAGAGTTTTGGAATGAAAAATTGGGAAAATAATCAACTATTAAACCTCCACATCAAAAACACCAGATTCTACCTTACCCTAAAAGATTAAACCAAGAGAAGTCTATTACTCAACCTAACTTTGATCTCTTAGAGGAACTCAGAAAAATGTGTGTAAAAATACTGCTACATCAATACATCAAATATGTGCCCATGTATTCAAAAATTGAGTAGGGAAGTATGTTTGAGGAAACCTAGGAGAAAGAAGAAATACCCTTAGACTATCCATGTTATGGGAAAAATGTTAGAACTAATGATGGAAGGGACCCTAGAGGCGAAGTATTATGACACTGGAAATGTAGAGGTTAATGTGCATATTAACAACACTGTCATTACTAACACATTGATTGATTTGGGTGCTACCATTAATGTAATGACACATGAAACTATAGAAGCCTTAATACTCTTTGGTCTTCGAAAAACCCCCACTACGCTACAACTTGCTAACATATTCACCATCAAAATAGAAGGGTTATTAGAGGATGTAGTAGTTTTAGTTTATTCATGGGAATATCCTACAAATTTCATGATTTTTCAACCTAAAAATACTTTGGGAAGACGTCCTCTAATTCTAGGCATACCTTGGTTGGCCATTGTTGATGCTTACATTGGCAATATGTTAGGTAATATGACCATCTCACATGGGAATTATACAAAATAGTTTACCCTTTATCCTCCTTCCAAATCCAACATAGATTCAAAAATATCTATTTAGAGAAAAGAGGAGAATAGTTATGAAGAGGGAGAAGTTCACCAAGTCCTCTCTATAGATCAAAAATTGGTCATTCATGAGAAAATATGGGATGTTGAAATCAGTAATTTCATAGCTTCCTCTTCTTCAAATCTCTCTCTCTCTCTCTCTCTCTCTCTCTCTCTCTCTTTCTCTTAATCATATTCCTTTACGTCAACAAGTACTTCACCCATAGAGAATGATCCTTTAGCTAAAAAGAATAAATATTCCACTATGGAAACCATAGAAATTGGCCTTGGCCAAACCTTGAACCTCAACTGAGGATTGATTGGAAAACAAAAGGAACAATTGATTAAGTTGCTATAAAAGCACAATGATGTATTTACATGGGATTACTTACACATGAAGGGGCTCCATATTGACTTGTGTGCGCACACACACACACACACTCACACACATAAGGGAGGGATCTAGGCCCATTCACTAACCCTATCACCAAATGAATCGAAAAGTAAAGGACAGAAAAGGAGGAACTATAGAAATTGATCACAACTGATTTTATCTACCAAATTTTTTAGTGTCAATGGGTCTCTCCTCTTGTCATTAAACCCAAGAAAAATGGGAGATGGAGAAATTTCATAAATTTTTGAGAACTTAATAAAGAAACCCATAAAGACTATTTCTTGCTTTTGTTCATTGCCAGGTCCTAGACACCTTAGTACGAAAGAAATATTTTCATTCCTAAATGGGTTCAATAGTTATAACTAGATCTAATCATGCTTCAAGACTGAGATATAACCACATTTACATTTCGATGGGGGACATTTTCCTATCGAATGTTACCATTCAAATTGTGAAATGCCCTTGCAACCTTCAAGCAATTTGTAATTAGTATATTCTCTAATATGATACGACTTTGTGGAGATATATATTGATGATTTCATGAGTTATGGTGATAAGTTTGACAAGGAACTAACTAGTTTAGAGAAAAAAATAATATGGTGCAAGGAACCCAATGTGGCCCTTAGTCATTTAAAATGTTAAATGATGTTAACTGATGGAATTGTGTTAGGCCACTGTATCTCAACAAAAGGTATTCAAGTGGATCCGACAAAGATTGAGGTAATATTAAACTTTCCCATTCACCATTCACAAAAAGAGGTATGTAGTTTCCTTGGACATGTTGGTTATTACTGATGCTTCATTAAAACAATTTCACAAATTTGTCATCCATTATTTTCTTTACTAACTAATAATTCTATGTTTGTATGGATAAACAAATGTGAACATGATTTCAAGGAGTAATGTCTAAAGTGTTGGAGGCTTTGATCTTATGAGGATCTAATTGGTCTCTCCCATTCCATATTTCCATGGATGCCTCAAATATGTGATCTAATATGAAAGAAAACCATATGCAATATACTATGTTAGTAAGAATCTCTTGCCAAAAGAACTAAACTATGCCACAATTGAAAAAGAGTTCCTTACAATTATCTATTCAATCACTAACTACTTATCGAGGTCTGGGTGTGAAGAAGGACCCTTCCAAGACCTTTTACTTTCGTGATGTGTTAAATTGCATTTTAAAAGAACATTAATGAATACATATGCATCCTGTAAAGAAGAGGAACAAGACAATCATCAGCGCATGAAAACAAAGCCGTTGATAACAGAGTTTGTCCAAGAGGGACTACGTCTCTGGGCCCTGGTGTCAAGATGGTGTAGGCGCTACATTAAGTGCTGTCAATAATGGTGAAGTACACAAGATATGATGTCGCGATCATACAAGGAAAAATTCCCTCATGCAAGAGTGGCTCTAAGATATGTTCCACAACTAGAACTCTCAATCAAAAGACTCCTATCAGTATGATACAAAAACATGCATGATGGGCATCCCGCCAACATGACACAAACATGTTGTGAAAACAAAACATGCATGATGACAATAAGAGTATCCCACCAACATACAAAAAGGATCTCAAAACATAACATGAAGAGTTATGACAACAAGTACATCACATAGAAGATTTCGCATCAAATCAAGCAAGAAATCATGACAACATGTAATAAACCAGATCCTGCATCAACATCACTCAAGGATCTGTGCAGTGTAATACAGAAAGAAGAAGTACATGAACACATCATATACCTCACAACCAAGGCCATCTAAAGAAGTAGATGTCACACTACTAAATTTTCTTAGACCATCGATCTCAAGGCATCGATTGTATGAAGATGGTTGCTCACACAAGAATGTGGACATCCACACTGTCACTTAGAAAAGTGGCTAGAAGAAGAAATGAGAGAATAAGGAATTTGAAGACACCATCAGGTTTGTGGCGATGAGTAGTGCTAAATCAACTGTCCAAAATCCAAATTCTGATAAGTTGAGAATTCTGGGCTCAAGGAAACTTTTAGATTCCCTCGGGATTCCTCAAAGATTCTACGCCATGGATGGACTAGAAATCTACAACTCAGACGACAAATATGATCTTGCCATTGCAATCCATGCAGAAAACCATGAAAAACAAGTATAAACTTTACTATATTATGAAATTTCAAAATTTTACCTCCTTGGGAAAATTTTATGGCTCATGGTTCTGCTCCCTATTTTTGCTGAAATCATGGTTCCACGTGCATTCTGGAAATGGCTGAAAAATGTGAACCTCTGATAAAGAAACGAACAGCACTGTTGTGTTCGTGGCGATGAGAGGTGTAAAATCCATATAGAATTTGTCAAATTTGACACAGTGAGAATTTTGCCCTCCTGCAAAATTCATGGCTCCTGCATTACAATATTAATTAATCTGCCTCTTACCTTGAAATCTATGCCTGTAGTCTCTCTCCTCCTCGAACTCTATGCAGAGGTAAAAAAACTGAGTTAAAATAAAAACTCATCGACGGATTTACCAATGTAAAGTGGTTGGCGCATTGGTTAAAAGAGGCAATATGGTTGAGGAGAGGTTTGGGGATCAAATCCCACCTTCTCCATATATAAAATTTTATAACCAAAAATGATGTATTAATGGGGGTAGGGTTTGCATTGGGCAGCCTGTCCCTAAAACCCTACATTAACATTATTGGCGCAACTGATGTCGGCATATAAATATATCGGCTCATATACATCGGTGGATTAACCGCAATCAGTGATCGGCCTTTGAAATCAGCGATTGGCGTGGTCGTCGACATATATGTTGGTGTGATTGACGGAGTATCGCCAATATATATCGGCGATCAGTGTTGATAATATCGGCATGATAAAAGGAGTCGGGTTGATATTATATCATGGCTTGGGGGTGTGTCGGCAATCAGCGCAAAGATTGACCGATATATATATATATCAATATAATTATAAATAATATATAAATATATATAAACAGAAGATAACTTATAGATATATATATATATATATAAAAATAATGATGTTTGCAATTGTGATAAGGTTGTTTAAAGGGTTCAACGGAAGTTGTTGCCACCGATCCCGAAACCATGTGTTTGATTGTCTTATATAGTTATTTTTAATAACTATATATTGAAACATATTTCATTATATGGTTATTTAATAACCATTTTCCATGATTTTTGTTTCTTATGCAAGTTTAGGAGACAAAAGAGAGAATGCCGAGTGTCAATGGCTGATGGGATGCCATGTGGCACACTGTGGGCCCCACTTTCCCCTGTCATGTCAATGTTAGAAATAATACTGAGGGGGG
>APFE030074243.1:0-17717 GCA_000404065.3 Pinus taeda
AGTTGCAAGGAGTGTTAAAAGAAAAAAATGTTTTCTCTCCTCCTTTCCAAGAGACTGCAACAAGTGAAAATAACTTGTTCATCCCAATACAAATATATGTACACTTTGTAAAGAAAGAACATCGTTTACTTATGAGCATAGTGTTGAATGCACGTTGGAAATAGATGGGTGCAAAATTGATGGCATGTTACAAATGCCACAACAAAAATAACCTTTCCTAGTTATTGTTGAAACAACTTTTCAGAAATACATGCTTAGTATATCATATACAATTTTCCATCTAAGAAAACTTTGTATTTGAGACATTTTCACATTAAAAATTAAAAACATAGTCACTTAGATCAAGGAACTGGATCAACAAAAAGCTACTTGTGTCCATCCATTTCATACATTTTGACAATTAAGATATTTGTCCTCTTTTGAATTTTTCCTCTTAGAGATTTCCATGAATCACAACCTACGACTTCCTACAAAAATACTAATGAACGCTTTTATTTCTATTGCAGGATCCATAATTATAATATACATTGACACTATGTTCACTGCATTGTTGATTTTTGTGGTTATGTCTACTTTGAATGGATTTTATTTTTAGTGACTAGTTGTTCTTATGTCTTTTTTTTTTTTAATTTCCGAATCAAGGACTTTTCCCTTATGCAGATGGATACAACGAATGAGGAGAAAAATATGAAATATGATAATTGAGATACATATGTAACTCCAATGTGCTTATTATACCATACTATATCTATGTGAATGTTCCTTTGTCCTCTGTTGCATTACTAACTACAATTTTTCAACTGAATGCCAAAGGAAAAAAAAGGAAACAAACAATGCACTATATGTGTCTGTGTTTCTTTATATATGAATGATTTTTTTGCTTAATACTAGAGGGTCTCCCATTGTTAATATATACAATTGTGAATTGAACTCTTCCTCATTATAGGCTCCAATTGTTAACAACGTTGCGCTACGATAAATAGTATTACAATTTTTTCCCTTGTACTTTTAAAACTAGTAAATCATAGAATATAAAGTCTTGTTTAAACTACATGAAGGTAGATATGAAGTAGAATGAAATATTATTATCCATTGTACATAGAAACTTGTGAAAAGATTGTACGATCTATTTTCTTAATGGGATGATGAGCCATTGATGGTTTGGTCAATTTGTATATTTCAAATAACAACTTTCTCTCAAAGATCTTGTGGATGCTAGTAATAGTTGTAAATATACAATTTATTTTGCGTCAAAATGTTAGTAAGGCCTTGAATATTGCAAATACTTTGTATATATGATCTCTATTTATAGTTTTCTCCTAGATTTCAAAGATTTTCTGTAATAATGTTTCACAGTGACTAGAGATTATTGCATAATTCTGCATATTTGGTTAGTTGCCTAGACATGTCTTAAAAATAAAAATAAAAACATGTGCTGCTCTATTGGAAGAATTGATAATTGGTTACTTGGATATGCTTCACAGATATAAGACACTACCTGTTCTGCCACAAAAGAAAGTGCTATCATTTTTACTTGGAATAAAAAATACAATTATGATCAATATAGAGAAAAATGAAACTCAAAACAAGTCAATGCTCATTTACATATTGATGCTTGTGAATCTATCGGTTAACTTTACTTCACCTAGAACAAAATGAACATGACACGCTTGACATAACAAACTTGATATATTCATTGAGTATAGCATCCTTGCAATCTATGTAGTAAAATAATCATGCACATATATAAGTAATTGTTGCCCCTATCGCTAATTAACAAGAAATCATAAAGCTTCTCAACCTAGTCTTTATACTCATTGAGCATATTGAAAATTTCATATCGTTTTTTTTTTTTTTTAACCTGACATATGATCTCGTGATTTGCTTTCTTTTGGATTTTATAATTAGTATTTATGCATGATAACATGTGCTTTTAAAATTTTGATAGCAGTTACCTTGAATCTTTCCAATAAGAGGCACACAAGATCTGTATTTTGTTTTGCATTTGATATGTTGAGTACACAAAGATTCTTTTCATACGATTGTAAATATAGTGTGATTATTTGCTCCTATGCATTATGAGCATTCATGTAAATCTTGAACTTATCTTTAACTTGAGCTTAATTGCTTTATTTTTATTTTACTTATAGGAGTACTATAAAGGTTAAAGAACACTATATGTAAATGTTCTAAGATGTTGATAGAATATATATTCCTTATTAAAAGAGATTAGAAAATTAATATCAGTGAAAATTGATAGACAAATGTCAATGATAAAACATAGAGTTAAGCGATATATCAAACATAAAGAAAAAATAACTTAGAGAAACTCGATTGTCCTTTAATGTTTTTCTTGATGAATGATAAGCACATTTTGTATCTTGTTGGTTATCGGATTGTCCTGGTAACTAACAAACAACCCGAGAAGGCATTCATTGAGGGTCTAAACCATCCTCCTTTAGGTTATAAGGGCTAGCCTCCCTTTCACCATAGGGGGGTATTCCCTGTGCTTAATGAAATTTAAATAAATCTTCTAACTGCACAAATTAATATGGCCTAGTTATCGATATGAAAGTGTGTTGTTTAAAGGAAGAGAGGTTAAAATTTAGGAAAAGAGACTTATAAGAATTTAAAGATAAATAATTACAATCAAAACCTTAAGTATGGAATGAGAAAATGACAAAACACAAAATAGAGATGAATATGATAGAAAAAGAAAATAAATGAAGTGTTAGCTATACTTGGATCCCCATTTACGATAGTCACAAAATCTTGTATGAGATTCTTTTAGAAAGGAAATCGTACCAGAATGGAGTTGTCTATACCATTTTTTAGCATTGCATTTCAAGGAAATCATGAAGAGTTTCATGAGAACGTCTTCATGGTGTCCTCCCATCTTTGGAATGCAGTTGTGGAATTCTATGAGGTGTTGTACTAGATCATCATCCTTGTCATCACAAAAAACGGGCAAGTAAGCATACCATATGTCTATGTATATCATGTGGATAATCTACAATGTTAGAAAAATTCAAAGGAGAAAAACATGAAGAAATCTATGAAGAATCCATTGAAACAAAAATGAACAAGTCGAATAACTAAAGAGTCACCAGGTGAACAAATAGACAATAAAAAATTACAATAAATCCTTTAAGGCACATACAACCATGATTTTTTCCACCAATGGGTCACACATTTAATCATTAACTTAGTTACTAGAGGAAACAATACCTACACCTTTGTTCCTGGATAATGACATCAGAAGAATGTTAGTTCTTAGATTGTCCTCGTAACTGACAACAAACTAAGATGGAATTCAATGAGGGTTAGAAATCCCCCCGCTTTACGTGACAAGGGTTGGCTTCCCTTTCACCATAGGGGTTATTCCCCACGTTTAATGAATTTAAGTAAATTTTCTAATTGCACAAATTAATATGGTCAGGTTATCAATATGAAAGTGTGTTGTTTAAAGGAAGAGAGGTTAAAATTTGGGAAAGAGAACTTACAATAATTAATATATCAATAATTACAATCAAAACCTTAATTATGTGATGAGAAAATGATAAAAACACAAATTAGAGATGAATATGACAGAAAATTAAAATAAATGAAGTGTTAGATGTACTTGGATCCCCATTTATTGGCTTCTCATCATGATGAAAAACAACAAAATAGAATAATATCACATATTATTACATTCCATTCTCCCTCAAAAGGCAAGCATTAAGACATGTTCATTTACTGATAGTATGAATACCTAGAAAAAAGCACATCGTCTAATTGTTGTGACAAAATGGTGCTAATCAAGTCAACTACCAGATTGTCGACATATATCTGTATTCAAGCACATAATTATAGGAATAAAAATGAATAAAGGAACATACACTGGTGTAATACATACATCTACATGAAATATTGTAATAAAACTAAGAAACAACAAGTGTTTTTTATTGATTAAACAATACAACGTGCAAATATCCCAACTTGAATACCTTTGATAATATTAATATTGGAGAGGAATATGAATTAAGTAATGCAGTATAAACAAGCGATCAGGTCCATTGTATAAACTACGAACTACATCAGTATATACGCACATAAAACAAAATGAAAATGAAAAGGAAAACTGAAGAAATATGATTTTCAATTTGCATATAAAAAGATTATAAAAGAATCATTGGTTGGTTTGTGCAACAAGTGCAATCAGACCATCCAGTATCATAAGTCTGTTTTTGTCTCCAAAGCTATCCTCCTCTTCGCGCCCCCACCCTCCCCGCCGCCCTCGCCCCCCCTCTTGAATGAATGTTTCTTTTATAATTGTTTGAATAATAAAAATGAAAATAGGAATTATTTTTAAGCTCCAACATGTTTCAGAAACCATGGAAGACTGTACATACTCTTGAACCTTAAAAGAAAACTTTAATAATTTCCTCTCTTTTTTCCCCTAAGGAAAAATCGTAATTTCCATTAATATTTGAAAATTACATGTTGTAGATGCATAAGGAAGCATATGTTGTAAGATGGGGCGACTTTCCCTTCAAATACGAAGTAGGTAAAGAACCCCTCAGTGTATGTTGGTAGTAAGTGCATAATTACATGTCAAAAGATAATATAGAAAAAAACTTGTACAGTGAGAAACATGTACAAGTATAGATCAAAATAATCAAGTAAACAAGCCCTTACGACCCTTATGTTCGAATGTTGATGAATGGCCGATGGAAGTACTAGTAGTGGTCCATATCCTATTACTCTTGTATCAACCATGTATCCTGAGGCCTGACCACAACCTCCTTGGAAAGTTGGTCAGAAATTTGATTACGTTTCCTATAGATATGATGACATACAATGGATGTAGAAATTTTGAACAATATGACACTTATTCACAGAGATTATCCTGATTATACACTATTTGCGGAATCATGCATAATACATAACCTCCTCTATGTTGATCATCAATTTTGCGGAATTAAGAAACAATCGCACGCGCACATTGAAGCATCAATCAAACATATCAACACAGTATATCACGGGGAAAGCATACAGCTGAAAACCCCTCAAGTATCTGTATATTATATTGATTGAGAACATGTAACAATACATAATACAATACTCCTCACAAGTACTCAGTACTATCTCCACCTGTTACACACAAACTAGCTCAGATCTGAATCAATCACAGGTTCAAATCTCTTTCGCTGCTTGCCTGCCTCCATTGCGCAATCCTACATGAGAATACTGATGAATGAATCATCCAAATTCGTATTTCCCTTGGATATACCACACAATCCTCATTGGCATTACTCAATCCATTGATTATGCAAATCACATGCACAACTATAGTCACAACTAACATCTATCTTGCCTTTTTACTCACCTCTAACACTTGTCTCCATTGAACCGTCCATGCACTGAGTTAACTGATGTATTCTTCAGTTGCTTTATGAGTTAATAATTAGTGAATTAATTAATAACTAATTCACACCACTCATGACTTAGTCTATTGATCAATTAGACTAAATACAACTAGTTCAACTAAGTCAAACTGAACACAACTCCATCAACTCTTGATCCAACTCCACAGAAATCAATCACTGAAGTTTTAACTGAAGTCCTCCATGTAATAGCTCAAGTTAACACACAAGAAACACATATTTCCTTCTGGAAGTTGCATGTGCCACATTTGTAGCTCGAACTGAAGTGCTCCAAGAGGATAAGATAATGTTTATAGTCTAAATATTATTAAGAGCTAATAATATTCGACTGTTGTATTTTTAGCCTGCAGTCTGAAAATAGACTCCGCCCATATGTCTAAAAATAGAAGTCAATCTATTTTTACCAACATGACCAATCATCCACAAATAGAACCCTGCAACTCTAGATCATGATCCATATGTCTAAAAATAGACATAGTCTAAAAATAGACTTTGCGCCAAAAATAGCCTGCGGGCCCACTTAGTGAAGGCAACTTCTTTTCACTAATCTCCATCATCTTGTTGCATTTTCAACAATGGAGTCAAAATGGACCCTTAAATGAAGTGCATCATCCAAAATATGCCTTAGAGTGTGTGCATGATAGTTTGATATGTTGTTGAATCAGTTTATAATAATCTTGGAGTCTCCAAAAACATGTAGATGCCTACACTGTTTTTCTAAGGAAAAATGCAAGAGGTGTCTAAGGGTGATCATCTCAGCATAGTTGTTAGTCCCCGTACCCAACCCCATTTGTATCTTAAAGAAATGGTTCTTAGATAAATGTAGTAATACTCCCCCACCCCCCCCCCCGCCCCTCCCACATCCCATGGCTTATGAAGATTCATCAAAGTATGCCCAGGGGATGCTCTTGTCTATGACTTCAGTAGAGATGGTACGCTGGGGGACAGGTCTATCCTCATCTGGAATAGAGGAATAAATAGATAAGATGCGGGCAGATGCATGGGGCCATAGGGGTAATGAATAACAAAAAATAAGCTTATTTTGAGCTATCCAAATAGCCCAATAGACCAATAAAGGGAGATTCCTGGCTTTTAGTGGTTTGACCAAAGACCACCAAGATTGCAAAGCCTCCTCGATGGAATTTCCATGCCAGTTGATGGATATTGAGAGGGAGGAGAGGATCACGGCCCAAAAATCCTTAATAATGGGACAATGGAGGAAGATATGTTCAATATATTCAGCTTCTTGTCGACATACACAACACCATGTAGGGGCATAGAAGGATCGCTTCATAAGATTTCCCCCGGTGGGTGCTTTATGTCGAAGAACAGTCCACATAGAGATCCTAGTGCACGGAGGGGCTTTCAGTTTCCAAAGTAAATTCCACCACCAGTCAAAAATTGGCGGCCTGTGAGCAGAGTAAATGACAAGGTAACCATCTTTCGGAGTATATAATCCATACTTCTCCTGTGCCCAAAACAATTTGTCATCCCCATTGATAATCCTAACATGAGATTCTATAAGAAAGATTGTATATGTGATCCAATCTTGATGCCATATGTCAGGTACCCTAGATGAGCAACTGAATTCCATGCCTCTGTGAACATATTAGAATTCCTTGGATCTGCAACGTGGTTAAGATGAGTGATACGACTATTTGATAGAAAAATGATTAGCTCAGGTTGGAGTTTATAAAAATTACCACATCTCATCCATGGGTCGAACCCAACACGCACAGAGGAGCCTGACCTGATCCTCCAGGTAAGCCTATCGCAAACATATCAAATAGACTTGAGTACCTCTCTCCAAATCATGGATATGCCAGTCCTGTGATAGGATGGAAGCTAAATCCAATCAAGAGGATTTAGGGGCCAAATGTATTTGTGAAATACGACTTCCATCCATAAAATATGAGCCATGAGGATCTGCCATCCCATTTTGGCCACCAGAGCACTGGAGAAGTACTCGAGTTTTTTTAATCCCCAACCGCCCCATTTCTTTGAGAGGGCAATCAACTCCCAATGAATCCATGCATAGATATGACCATCCTATCTTCCCTTCCATAAGAATCTACAGTGTAACTGTTGAATTCTCCCGAGAATTCCCTTTGGGATCCAAGGCATCGACATCTAGTACACTGGAGTCGCTTCCAACACAGATTTGACAAGCACTAGCCTTCCAACCCTGGAAAGGTACTTATGATGCCAATATTTGCAACCAACCAAGTCCAATCTGCAATCTAGAAATGGAGGGGATTAAGCCTAAATCTAAGATAATTAAGGCTATCATCCAAGTAGAAGAGAGAATATCGAAATCTATGAAGAGCATATTAAATCTCATTAGGTGAACATCCAGATGTTGTGATGGTAGATTTCCGGGTATTACTCTCCATTCCAGTAGTTGTGCAAAAAAGGAGCATAACGCAGTGTAGATTGAACAGATCCCTGATACCTCCATTAAGAAAAATAAGGACATCATCAACAAAAAATAAATTTTTTATGAGACAATTGTTGGTAATCTTTATGCCCTGTATCTGTCCAAATTTACATTCTTCAGAGATAAGGTGACTAAGGCCTTCCATAATAAGCAGGAATAGTAGAGGAGAGAGGAGGCAGCCCTGTTGGAGTCCCCTTTTAGCATGAAAAAAGCGGGATGCAGATCTGTTGATGAGAACACTGTAAGAAACCTTTGTAATGCAACACATGATCTAGTTAATAAACTCTAGAGAAAAATCCAAGTGAGTTAAGAGCATATGCAGATATAGCCAACTAGTGCTATCAAAAGCCTTTGCCAAATCTATCTTGAGGATCATACCTTTCAATTTCTTGATTTTGATAGAGTGAAGACTTCTTGGGCCATACCAATAACATCATGAATCTAGTGATTATTAAGGAAGGCGAATTGTTCGGGAGAGATGTGAGCGGAGAGAATGGGTCTAAGCCAATTGGCAATGATTTTATAAATTCAGTTGCAAACGGAGATAGGTTGAAAATAATTGAAGGTTTTAGGGCAATCAAACTTCAGGATGAGAGAAATGAAGGTAGAATTGAAAGCCTCATACATGCACCCAAAGTTATGACAATCCTCAATGATACGAAGTAGATCTTCCCCCAATATGTAAAAAAAAGCTAGATATAATTCAATCAGCCAGCCATCTGGGCTAGGATTCTTGTCCTTCTTGAACCACTTAAGGGTATTATCCAACTCTCCCATTAAGACAGGTTTGAGGAGATTAGCAGCATCACCCTATTCCACAAACCGAGGAAATAAGATTGCCACCTTTATAATATCTGACAATGATGCTTCACATGGTGCTCTATAAATATTTCTGAAGCGAGATGAGCCTAAATAGGCCAAGTGATGAAAATAATGAACTCTCTGACCTTGTTCAGTAGTCAACTGCCAAATGGTGTTGATAGCATGGCGCTTATTGGCATACTTGTGGTATAATTTAGTCTTATCGTCACCCTCTTTCAACTAGATATATCTGCTCCAAATCCTCCGGGATTCCTCTCTGTCCTTTAAAATTTTGTCCCATTCAATTTCTAAGGAAATGAGGTGTGACTTAGTAGCATCAGATAGGTATCCCCTACCATATTCATCCCCAAGGCTTGCAATCTCAGATTCAACAGATAGAAGAGTGTTTTCATCCTATAGTTGCTTACTATGAGCGCATCCCATAGATAATCACTTGAGATTTGTTAGATTGCTAGAGAATCCTTCTAAAGTAGACCGACTTGATATAGGGGGATGAGGCTTCCAATAATAAGAGACTAGTCTAAGATAGTTGGGATCCTTCAACCAAGTAGCATTGAATTTTAAAGGTGCTTTAGGTTTACGATCAACACCACTAATCTCAAGATATATGGGAGAGTGATCCAATAACCCTCCCGAACCAACCCATTATCTATAATTGTGTATGTTCCCAATGAATCTCTCCTTAATGGGAAAATGATCCAAGCTATGAGCCAACATTGCCTCATATGTCCTTATGTTCCTCAAAGTGGGCTAGAGGCGAGGCATGGGTATATCAATGAACTTGTGATCCTCAAGAAGGGTTCCAAAAGTATCCGATAAGGGATCGAGCTAGGCATTATGACCCCAGGATTCATCATGTCCAATTGAGAAATTAAGGTCACCACCCAAGATGATATTATCAACTTGTAAAGGGCCTGATTTGAGGAATTGTTCCTAAAAGACAACCCTATTATGGAAGTGTCCATAGACATTAATCAATCGAATATCTAAGCCCAAAACAGATGAGAATATATCAGGCCCAATGAAGCCATGACCTCCCAAATATTGGATAGTTTAATTGATCAAGGGTTATATCCAATAGCAATATCCCTAGATATCCCTCATACAACAAGAGCATGGAAATTCCAACTAGATACCAGAGATTCCAATGTAGGTATGATTTGATCAATAAGTCGAAGGGTCTCCTAAAGAAATGAACGTCCACTCGCTTGGCATCCAGGAGTCTTCTGAAAGCTAGTTTTTAAGTAGGACTAACTAGCCCGCGACAATTAAGGGAGAGCCACTTCACGGGGGAGTGGACTGAAGGGTGTTCTATGTTCTAAGAACCCGGTCAATGGAAAGTTGACAGCCTGCAACAATATCTAAACCCTCTTGTTGCTTGGCTTTAGACATGCAGGAGGGACGACCCCGAGGAGGTTTGGGGGGAGGAGGGGGGGAAATGATTCCAATACCATAGTGATCCATAATCGATGCTCGTTCCAAGGATCGAAGGTTGTAGGAATGGGTGGGGCGGGAGGAGTCTGATGCCTCCAAAAGAGGGGCTAACAGAGGGAGGTCCAACAATAAGGGAGATGTAATGGAAAAAGTAGGAGAGGGTCGAGCCAAGGGGAAGGTTAGGGGGGAGAGGCAGATGTATGTGCAGAGATGCAATAAGAAGATGAGGATACCAACAAAGACTCAGTAAAATATAAATAATTAACAAGAGAACAAGGGAAAGGATTACCCGAAGAAAGCACATCAGTAGTTGTCGCTCGAGCTCTGGTGAGAGGAGGTGAGGGAGGTCAGATCAGATTCGTGCCACACTTCTTCTCACAAGACTTAGCTAAAATTAGATGAGCTGAACTAGTAGGAGTGATTTTTACATGTCCACCCGGAACTTTCCCATGAGCCTTTGTTTATTCATCAAGAAGGGGGTTGAGATTAATCAAAGGACAATCCTTAAATAAGTGCCCCTCCTTATGAAAACGCCTACACCTAAAAGGAACCCCTCCATAATCCAGGAACTAAATACGAGTGAATTGTTTCCAATATCGGGTTATTTGCTCCTCCATTCGTTCCCTAGTATCTAGGTGAACTAGAATGCGAGTCGAAGACATGTTACCAGAGGTGATATAGGCTTTGTCATGGTAAAGGTAGGTACCCAACGCATTACCAATTTGTTTGAATATAACATCAAACCAGAAGTGAAGTGGAAGACCAGGGAGACACACCCAAAAGGGGACCGCTCCCAATTGTTCCCGCTTTGGATCAAACATAGGGCTCCATCACTTGAGAAGGACAGGGGTGAGCTCTATATGTCAATACTTGGAGAGAACCCACGATGTGTAGTATGTACGCTGAAACCGTAGAGAAAACCAACCTCGCGCAAAGCTAGTAACAAAGGACAACTCAGAAAGAATTTGGCCCCCAAATCTCCGTAATCCACAATCGAAGTCTGGCTATCGAATAGGAACGACCACAAACCCGCCCTACCAGAACCGGATTTGCAATATCCACTACTTCCCCCATCTGGATCCCTTCACCCAAGCAAAGTGAAACGTCCTAGTTCTTTGCCTTATCACACTTATTCTTCCTCGCTTTCTTCAGTAGCTTGCTATTTCGAGGGGTCGTAGAGGGTTTGGGAGGGGGGTCCTGTTTGTCCTCCTGCTAGTCAGAATCACCTTTCGCCAATATAGTCGGCGTCCCTTCAAAGTACCTAGAGGAGAACGGTCCAGATACTAAGGGCTGGCTATCCAGGTGATCAATAAATGGGCCATAGGATAATACTAGAGGCAGGGTAACTAGCACAGAGGAAGAGGGGAGATGGGGATCAACAGCGGAGGAAGAGGGGGTGTAGCTCGGCGGGAAAATAGGGGATTTAGAACCAATGCAAGAGATTAGAAAGTGTAGGGATGCTAGAGAGGGGATATGGTAGCCTGAATCTAGCCAAGGAGGGGGAGACATTAGGTAGAGAATCAACCGGACACGAGGAACTAGGGTCCATTGAAAACGGCATGGTAACTGCCAGAGGATAACTGCTAGGGATAGTAGTGGGCACGTACAATGACTCTTCCAAGATTAGTGGAGGCGTCATATAATTTTTTCTTTTATATTAATTCTTGCTCAAATATTTTAATTGCTCTATAATTAGCTTCCTGCATTAAATAAACCAAAGTTAGCTCGTAAATAATTAGATAAAGGACAAAGTAAATTATTGTAAATGAATTTCTTACCTTCCTCTTTGAATGACTTTCCAAAATGACCATGGTAAAATAATTTAAATGAATATATCATTTGCAACCTGATACCTTCACGAATGATTAAACCCTTTTTCTCCTTTCCATCCCCATGGTAAATCCTCATTAATCTTTTCAAAATCTTAGATATAAGACTTTTGTTATCCATATTGTAAATAAATGTCTTTCGGATTAATCACATCATTAGGATTTGGTCGACGTTTTGAACCAACTAAGGTGGTTCATTCTCACAACAAGGTGAAAAAATCAATTCATCTTCAAGAATAAATAGCATGGATGCATCATTGCCCAAACTCTAGCCATTGAAAACAAGTCATTAGTGAATCGATTATTAAGGTAAATAAAATAATATTCTAAATTGGTTGTTAGGAATTATTTATTAAAATATTATACAGTTAGTTATAAAGTAGTTGTTAGGAATTTATTTATCATAATTATATATGTTAATTTTTAATATAGTAAGAATAATTCTTAAATTAATTAAAATAATCTAGACGGCTAGAATTGGTTACAAAATATTATTCGTTTATAAGGCGTTGTTAGGGTTTATTTACTTTTAATTATATAAAATAATAAATTTATAATTGCAAAAAATTTAAATAATAATAAAGTTATAGTGGTTTAGAAATTGGTGTAAAGTATATTTATTTATCATAATTAAATATATATATATATATATATATTTATATATTATATATATTATATATATAATTTATATATATATATCTCTTAATTCTAATATATGTAAGAATATTCTAATTATTAAAATAATGCTAATTAGGGTTATGGAATTGGTTACAAAATATTATTTGTTTATACAGTAGTTGTTGGAGTTTGTACTATTTTAATTATATCAAATAAATAATTATAATCTTGCAAAATTAATAAAAAAAGTTATAAGGGTTTTTATTTTTAAAAATTGGTTTAAGACATATTATATATCACTAACTACAGTCAGTTAGAAGTTTTTTATTTATTTTAATTAAATAAATTAATTAATTTTATAATATACAAAATTTAAATAATAATCAAATAATAATGGGTTAAAATAGTTACAAAATTGTTGTAATTTTAGTAGTTGTTAGGAGTTTAATTTATTTTAATTATATTAAACAAATCATTTATAATTTTGCCAAATTAAATATCTAAGTTATAGGGGTCATAATGTAAATAGTGGGTAATAATATTAAAAATAATATTTAGAAATAAACTCTAAGTACTTGATATATTCATAAGACTATAAGGGTTAAAAAGAAGAAGGAAGAGACAGGGGGTGGAATGATGAAGAAAGGGCTGAAATCCAGCTCTTACTCAATTTCCAACCATCATCCTTGGAAGATTTCTAGCATACCTCTCAATTTCAATAGGCTCTTTAAGCTTCCTATGGTGGAAGTATCAACCCTAGCAATGACTCTGGAGTCCTCAATACAAACATAGAGTTTGGATTTATCTGCATGTTCAACTAGAGCCGATGAGTGGGAACGATTATGCCTAATGTCTATTGCATGCTAATGGATTCTCTGGTTAATGGAATGACCTGTTTCTCCAATATAGGGAATACCACATGAACAAGGAACCAAGTAAACACCTTTCATGTATTTAGGGTTGACAGGGTCTTTAACAGATCCAAGAGAATTTCTAATGGGATTGAGAGGTTTGAACGAAGAGGAAACTGTTATAAAACCAGCTCACAAAAAGATAGAAAAGGCAGATGAGCGCTTTAGAAATAAGCCTCTTCTAGGGGGCAAAGCCGACATAACAATAATAATGTAAGGGAACAGTAATAACAATAGTGGGCTTCTATGGGGCACAATAATAACAATATGGGGAATACATGGGTACAACAATATAATAAGGGGGTTGTACTAATAACAATAAGGGGTTACACTAGTAGTATAGGGGCCTAACATACCCCTCTCCTTCAAAAAGTTTTGTCCTCAACGCTTGAGTAGTTCTTGATGCTTTTGTATAAAATTCTTGTCCTTCCATGTGAAATCTTCAATAGGTAAGTTCTTCCACTTGATGATATGCTTTGAAATTGATCGATTTCGTAGCTGTCGACTTCTCGGTTCTGTAAATGCTTCAGGTTCCAATATGCTTTTTCCTTCCTTGTCAAGTTCTGGCAATATTGTTGGAACTGGGATATTCAAAAACTTTTGAATGAGTTCCCACCCTACTTCGCCATTCTTCCATTCATACCTTCCTTTGTTTATCAAATTTGGTTTGATAATTGCACCAGCCTCTACCATTTCTGCAACCATATGTTTAATTTCACTCCTTTGGGCATATGGATATCTATAAGGCTTGACATTTGGAGGAACACATCCTGGAATAAAATGAATAGCATGATCATGATCACGAATACGTGGGAGACCTTTGGGAGTCTCAAATACATTGGAATGATTGTCCAAGACTTTTTGGAGATCTGGAGAAATACATGATTTCGATGTGCGAACAGTTAGCGAACATAATTGTGCAATTACACCTCGTTGTTCTTTCTTTAGAAGCTTTGTCATTCCGTCAGAGTTGATTATCTTTCCTGGTTTCCCTGTGATACCCCTTAATTCAACTTTCTTTCCCTCCAAAGAAAATTTCATAAAACGTTCTTGAAACTTAAAAGCTATTGTACCCAAGGATTGTAGCCATTGGACTCCTAATACAACATCAGCACCACCCATTGGAACAGAAAACATTGGGCTATTCAATACATATTCTCCCATGGATAGCTTGATATTATGGCACTTTCCAGAGAAATTTATGGTTCCTCCACTTACAATCATTGCTTCACACTCTGGTGTTGGATCTGGGAAGCAATTCAAGTCCTTGGCTATATTAAAATTAATAAAATTATGGGTACTACCCGAATCAATCAACACTATTACCTTTTTCTTCTTGATATGTCCTTCTATCTTTACAGTTTGAGGAGTGGTAATTCCGACGAATGCATTACAAGATATGGTCGGATTCATTTCTTCTTTCTTTGGGGTTGATTCCTTGTGAGTATCCTTTTATTTTGATGTTTCTTGATATTTTTCTTCCTGATATTTCACTGTTTGAACCTTCTTCTTCTTGATATGTCCTTCTATCTTGAGAGTTTGGGGAGTGGTAATTTCTTCCAATGCTTTACAAGATATGGTCGGATTCATTTCTTGATGCTCAATGTGATCTTTCACTTCTTGAACATTTTATTCTTGATATGTCCTTCTATTTTGATAGTTTGAGGAGTGGTAATTCTGGCCAAAGCATTACAAGATATGGTTGGATTCATTTCTTCTTTCTCGATGTGGTCTTTCTCTTCTTGATATGTCCTTCTATCTTAATAGTTTGAGGAGTAGTAATTCTTTCGAATGCTTTACAAGATATGGTCGGATTCATTTCTTCTTTGTTTGGGGTTGGTTCCTAGTGTATATACTCTTCTTTTGACGTTCCTTGATCCTTTTCTTCCTCCTCTCCACAATCATGTAAAATAATTTCTTTTCAGCACACTTATGACCTTTAATGTATTTGTTATCACAATTGTAACAAAGCCCCTTTTTTCTTTTTTCTTCCAATTGTTGTGGTGTAACCCTTGTAGGTTGTGGAAGGCTAGGAGAAACAACACTTCCATCTTTATAGTTGTGAGGGGTAGACTTCCTTGTCACTATAATTTCGCTTTCAATTTTTCTTGCCAACTCGAATGCCTCCTCCAATGAATTAGGTTCCCAAAAACGAACCTCATGTTGAACGTTATCCTTTAAAGTCCCTATGAAGACATCAATTCTTTACTTCTCTGGAATATAATTTACCTTTCTATTCAATTTTTGAAAGTCCTCAATGTTCTCTTCCATTAAACCCTTTTGTTTGAGATTTATCAATTGGCTAAAGAAGGAGTTTCTCTTTGTATCCTCATAATGTGCTATCATTTCCTCCGTGAAAATTGACCATGTAACAAGTGGTTTACGAGAACAAAACCCTTTATACCATAAAAATTGATTTGGTTCTAAATATGAAGATGCAATAAGTACCTTTTGTAATAGTTGAACCTCATGTAGATTTAAATATTTCTCCATCTGTAGTATCCAATTTACCGGATCCTTGCCATCAAACTTCCTCATATCGCATTTTCTTGATTTTAGGAGCTCAATCTTGAAATGACTATAACTCTGTAATTTTGGCTCTTCCAGATCTAAAATTGTGACCTGCAGTAGCCCTCTGTGTCCTCTTACCAATGCCACCAATTTGGTGAAACTTGGATTCTACAAGAAAGAGTTATGCACAATCTCCCAAGATGACCTGATTATATACATTTTCAGAAGGGAAAACTTGTATGAAGTGCCACGTGTCCCTGTTTTGACCTTTGGATCTGAAAAATATGCACAAGAAACTACAATCTGTCCTCTTTCTGTAACTTCTTACGAAATTTTAATCTGATGCTCATAGAAATAGTTATGACGATTTTCCCAAGGTGGCCTGTTTGAAATGTAATTTGGGGGTCTGCAAAAACCCTAATTTCCTCATACTATATTTTCAAAAATATAGCAAGAAAGGATCTGAAATTTAGAGAAAAGGTTCAGATTGATTTCTTCTCAAATAGGTTTTTTCTTATCTTCTGAAACTTCATAGCAAAATAATTATAGCGAAAATCCCACGATGACCTGTTTTAGCTTAAATTCTGGAGCTTGCAAAAACCCTAACTTCCTCAGATCATATCTCTGAAAACATAGTGATACAAGCTCTGAAATTAGGACCCGAGGTTCAACACGATTTCTTCTCAAATTGGGTTTTTTTCTTAGCATCTAGAATGGCGTAGAAAAAAAGTTATATAAAAAATGCCACGATGACCTGTTTGGAGTAGCAAAACACTAGAATCCACAGCTCTGATACCAAATGTTATAAAATCAGCTTACAAAAAGATAGAAAAGGTAGATGAACACCTTAGAAATAAGCCTCTTCGAGGGGGAAAACTCCTTTACATTAAAAAAATGAACAATTCTTGGATGATACAAATGACAAGACCTCCTTTCTGTATATAGGAGTCTAAGTGGTCATAATATAATTAGAGCCGACATAACAATAATAATGTAAGGGAACAATAATAACAATATGGGGACTACATGGGTACAACAATATAATAAGGGGGTTGTACTAATAACAATAAGGGGTTACACTAGTAATATAGGGGCCTAACAGAAACACTATTCTCTCTAAGGATATGGGAAATCATGTCTGTGGTCCCTTGGATAAATGAGAGATGAAACATGGAGATAGGATCAACATGAGCAATTTCAACTCTTAACCATTTACAGGCTCTTTGAAAGGCCTCGAGGCCTTGAGTTCTGTTATACCCATTCTTTTTAAAAACTTCAAGAAGATGAGATTTCTCCTATTCCAGGTGGTTTTCATCAGAGATTATCAAGGGGGCCCCAGATTTATGAATCCTTGGAAGGCCATAAATTCTAGGGTTGAGGGGATTGCTCTTGAGAAGATTTCTAGAAAAAGGATTAAGAGACAGATTCAATTTAATGATGATTGTTACTTCCTTAGAAACAAACTTAATGAGATTATTTTTAAGCTTGATGTAACTACCACAGTTAGAAATACAATCAATCATTTTGTTGGCATAGTCAGACTTATCCAACATGACGACGGCCCCACCCTTGTTAACTTTAAGGATCACAATGTCAGGGTTATCCCTAAGGGCTTTAAGGGCAAGAAACTCTACTTTTATTAAGGAATTTAGACTTCTGTTATCCATAATCTTGTTTAGAGAATAATTTCGGCAAAATCACATAAAAAATCATTTGTCGACGCGTT
>APFE030074244.1:0-50558 GCA_000404065.3 Pinus taeda
TTGAACACCCATTTGCTGCCAATGGGTTTCCTTCCAGCCGGCAACTCACCAGATCCCAAGCCTCATTTTTGTGCAAAGATGCCATTTCATCAACCATGGCCTCTTTCCAGAGTTTTCCATCCTCTGAATCCACTGCTTCTTCACAGTTCTGGGATCATCATCAGTAACAGACAAAGCAAAGTTTGAACGGAAAGCAGATGGACTATAGCTTTCTGGCTGCCTTCTTTCTCGAGCTGATCTTCTTTACACCCAAGAGTTTGCGGCTCTTTAGCTCTAATTCTCCCTCTGCTACAGAGTCTGATTCTTCCTCCTTTAGTTCAAACTATATCTTCACAGGTTCCTTTGGTTGGACTTCATGTTTATAACATCTTTCATCTCTCTGAACACCACATCTCGACTGTACACAACCTTCCTTGTTACTGGGTTCCAAAGCTTATAACCCTTTAAACCATCCTTATACCCAATAAAGATGCACTTTTCAGATTTTCTATCCAACTTGGATCGTTTCTCCTTTGGAACATGTACACATGCATCACATCCAAATACCCTAAGATATGAAAGAGAGGGTTTCTTACCAGTCCATACCTCTTGTGGAGTTTTATCCTCCAACGCTGATGAAGGTGATTTGTTGACCAGGTAACATGTTGTCTTCACCACCTCTGCCCATAATTCCTATCCTAACCGGCCACCACTAAGCATGTTTCTTTCCCTTTCGATCAACATCTTGTTCATTCTTTATGCAACTCCATTTTGCTGAGGTGTATATGGAGTAGTCTTCTGCCATGCTATACCACACTTCTTACATAATTCTTCAAATTCCTTACTGCAAAATTCTCCACCGTTATCTATCCTCAGCACCTTTATCTTCTTCTTTGTATGGTTTTCCACCAGAGCCTTGAATTCTTCAAACCTGTCAAAGAATTCATATTTCTTCTTAAGGAAATATATCCATGTATTCCTTGAGAAGTCATCTATAAATGATACATAGTACACAGACTTACCTAGTGATGGAACCTTCACAGGTCCAAACACATCACTATGCACAAGCTCTAATATATGTTTCACCCTCTTACCATTCTTCCTTCATTCATCCGCTTCATATGCTTCATTCATTTGTCCACTTTTCATGCTTCGTTCATTCGTCTGCTTCGCATACTTTGTTTGTTTGTCCACTTCACATGCTTCGTTTGTTCATCCATTGGTGAACCTGTCCATATGCATGTGCTCCCTTCATTCATCCCATTCATCATCTTGACATGTTTGTGGGTGTACCTATACCTGCAATCACTCATGACACAACGATATCAAATCCAAAACCTCCTAATCTACCGTAACACATGATCATTTGGATGTGGGTGATTGGGAGAGGTGGCAGGGTTGTGATACGAGATGATGGCTCCGGGCAACTGCTAATGAAAAATGTGCAAGAGTCACTAAGGGATGGAGACAAATGATTTGAGTCGACAGTGACTGTCTGCAAGGTCTGGCTTGGCTGGGAGGAAAAATTGTGAAAATTTTAGGAGGGACATTCCGGGCTGTAGGAGGGCAGGGCAAGCATGCTTTGTGCATTTTCGAGAATGAACAGTTAGTAGGGGTTGGGCAGCCAAATTTTCACAATTTTCTAGAGGAACGGGACGGGCTACATGAGGGGTCATTAGGCAGGGATTGCGCAATTTTTCTGGGGAAGTACCCAGGAGACTGGCAGCCAGAACTGCACAATTCCTAGAGGGAACTTCCAGTTGGCTGTTGGGGTCACTAGCAGCCAGACTTGTGCAATTTCAAGAGGGAACTATTAGTTGGATATTGGGGTCACTGGCATCCGGACTTATGCAATTCCCAGAGGGAACTGCCAGTTGGCTACTGGGGTCACTGGTAGTAGAAACTACACAATTCCTAGACAGAGCAAGCAGTCTACTCCTGGGAGCTGTTGGATGGGAATATTACGTTAAGGCCGGGAGGCCGGCGTACTGATCATCTCTGTGAAATTTCTGAGCTAAGCTAACTGATGGGTAGTGGGAGGCCTGCTCATGAGCACTTTGCAATTTCAAAGATGAACAACTAGTCGACTGTCCGGGTGGCCAACATGAGTGCTTATTGAATTGCCTGCAAGCAACAAAACTTGAAAGAACTAGCTTGGTGCTTTTGTGTTATTCTGGTTGACAGTCGACCGAGTCGAAATTAGGGTGATGGTCTAGTTGTTAGTGAGGAGTCTGGTCATCAGGGCTTCAACAAAAATGACTAAGTGTGTGAACAGTCGAAAGATGCATAGGTGATCATATGGACACACACTTGCATGACTTGACGACAAAATGACTAAAACATCTGGACATACATGTTCAACATGACTTACCAACAAGTGTGACACTCGTGATTGATCGTTCACGATCGAGACGACGCTTGCGTGACAGTGAATATGACTCTGTGTGTGAGTGTGATAGATGCCTTCATGGCGAACACAACCAACACATATGAAGCAAAAACTTTGAGCATAACTAGAAAATGATCGCAAGCATGACTTAGACATCAACATGCAGAGACTTGAGTGCAATAAACAAGCAAGGAAAATGTAAAGACTCACACAAGCTCACGGAGTGAACTCGAGTGTGTGGAGTCATCAAGTGAAACTGTCCAAGGGAGGCTTCGAAATTGGTGCAGGCCAAAATTTTGGAGGTTGGTTGTAGCCACTACAACAACACATAAGTCATCCTCTCATAGACCATGCAAAAAAAATGTTTATCAATACATTTCCATAGTGGCACATAATCACTCTAACACCCAATGTGACACTTATGTATTATTGATGATATCGTGACTTTAGTTAAATATGTTACATATACACCACCAATAGGTTGGAAAGAGTATGGTATTTTTACATGTTATGCATATATAATGTTTACTACCACACTCCCCATCCATGATGGCTGCCACATGGAAGATGTCATGGGACATTGGTTTTAGTGGCTTAGGATCCCACTATCCATGTATACTCTAGCCAAATGGAATTTTTTTGATGATGAGGATTTGTTTCAAATGTTTAATAGTGGGGATGGCTTATGTCATAGTTAGGGTAACTACTCGACAAAAACCAACCATCAATGATTCATTATGCTATGTCATCGATGGTGAAAGTGAGCTTTGCAACTTTTCCTTCAAACCTCACTGTCTTGAGATTATTTTTACCCTTTTCCTAAGGATTTACCATCAATATTTTTGTTGGATTAGCTTAGGTAACCATGGAGGTTCGAATGCCATCCCTTGAATGGTTTTAAACAAGCGTTGATTCATCCTGGGGTAATTTCTCTTAGGAAACTTTTTTTTTTCCTTTGTTTATCTTTGGGGTTTTTAATTTAATCCAACATTGTCCTTCATTAAACTTTAACCACTCGTATATTGTGTTCGCAAGTGTCACATTTTTCTGTTAATGTTTCTTTGGTACTGGTACCAAACTTGCACTAGTTCTTTTGGTTCAAATTTTGCTATTCTGTAGGGTTAGTATGCCGATATTTATGGTAATTTTTTCAACCCTAACCCTAATGTTATTGCTCTCAAGGGTTTCATTTAGTTCCTCAAATGGCCCTAACCTTTACCTTCAGATTAACATCATACAAGAAATGAGTTATAGAGAGATGATGTATTGATTTACAAAGAACACGACTGAATTAATTAACTCATTAGTAGATATATTGCTTTCATCATATGTTGAATATAGATTTTCTTTTCTATGATGAAATGTAAGTTACCTAGAAAGTTAATTTCAACAATGGAAACATTTAATTACATAATGTACATGAAAATTTTTACAAAATATTATCACCTTATCAATAAAGAGATGGGTTAATATATATTTTTAAAATTTAATACTGTGATGATGGGCCAATACCATGGCTTATCAAGATCACATGCACTTTTGTTGATGTTGCGATCAAAACCCTCCAAAAATTTTCTTACAGTTGAATTTTGGAGCCTACTAAGGATATTAAAATCTATCATTATATAATCACTTCATTGACGATTGATGTTTTATTAAGTGTTTAAGACTTCTTCTCGGACTCTAAGTGTCAAAGTCACTTTCTCACACATGCTCAGTCCTCAATGAATTAATAAGCACACCTCCTTTACACAAACTTGAACGGACATATGGAAGTCCATAAAAATAGTGCCTACACAATGTTCAACCTATGTCTATCGTTAGTGTGCACTCTCCATTGATTATCCCTGTCACTTTGATTGCAATTGTTCTTTTATCACGTTATTTTTCCCAATGGCCTCTTTTACACACCTTTGCTTTCATAAGTGCCACTTTCATGTTTGCGATTGTCATTTTTGCTTGCCTTTCACTTTTAAAAGTGACACTTTTGTGTTATATTTGCTATAACATTTGTCTCTTTCATTTGTGTTAGCATTTGCACATGTCATTTTACTTTTTCTTACTATCACCTTTTGGTAAGGCAAGTATTGCACCTAGTAAAAGGGAGTCATTAGTACATTCATGAAGGGTAGTTCTGATGCATTCTCATGTACTACTGTGTTCTATCCATCATACCTATAGGCTATAGATACATTCCCCAAGTCTTGAGTATTTTTTCATTAATGTCATCACTTGTGTCGCAAAGTGTATCTTAAGTGTCGCACTTGGATATACGTGTTGTCTTGTTGTCATTTCGATGAGGACATGTTAATTTTGGGTGGTGAATGCCTCATTGTCAAGTTCTTAATAATTTTCAAGTGTGTGGTCATGTTCAAGTCATGTTTTGGTTCCATCTCTCGCCTCTTAGATCCCACACTTAGTCATCTTTTCTAATTGATCCTTCCTCGATTAACCTCCTCCCAAATTGTCTCCTTGAACTGCGCATTATGTAGTTTCAGACCATAAGAGGCTTATCATTCCCTCAGGAACCGCGTATTGTGTATTCATAGTGCTCAGTGAGGCCTTCCTAACCTCATAAATTGTGCAATCTTTCCTCTTAGTCAATCTTTCACTGTTCATTGCGCAATTTCAATTAATACTCTAACTCTCTATCTCTCTTAAATGTGTAAATGCGCAATCTAGTGGCTTAGTCTCTCCCTTGAACTATGAATTATGTAATCACAGTGAACAAGCCCTTCCTTTCTAGCTATTTAACTTGATCAACTGCACAATCTTCAGTCACTAGCCCCCCAAAACTACACATTTCACATTCATAGTGAGCAAGCTTTCATTACTATCTCACTGACTTTCCTAATTGCGCAGACTTGTCCCTCCTTGTCTCCTAGAACTGTGCCCTATCCAGTTTCAGTGAGAAAGCCCTCACTGTTGTCTCCTTAGCTCCCTCAACTATGGAATCTTGCTTCTTAGGCCTCCATTTACTATGCATTCAACAGTCACAATCGTGATTCCCTCACTCCTCTCCTCTGCAACTGTGCACTGTGTAATCCCTGAGCCTTTGTCCCTGTCCAGTACTCAGTTCCAGGCCAATCAATGGTTCTTAAGAAGAAAGTTAGACTAAGAGATCTCCGGACTGATGCCATCTTGTCATGAGTGAATTTCATTTGTAGGTACCATATTTTAACGACAGGATGATGCTCAGAAAGGAGAAGGATACCATGCAAGGTGATACTTAAGAAGACTGCAAAATAGGACAATCACTGAACCAATAGATGAAGGGACACTAGATTGCGAAAGAAGTTGGAATATCTAGATCACATAAAATACCCCATATCTTCAAGCCTTTTGGAGGATAAATAGGAAGAACTTGTATCATATATCATGAAGACACAAAGATAACAACAGAAGAGAAGCTTGGCATTGAAATATTATCATAAATTCTATATCCTCATTTTCAAGTCATGTCTTGTCACCGTGTCATCTCAAGATTCATACAAGTTATCATGTCGTCATTTGTGGATATAATTATGTATTTTCAATAAAATGACAAAACGTAACTATGTGGAAGTCCAAGAATCACATGTGGAATATGAAAAGTTACATGTAAACTAAAGAGCAACTAGGAAAAGTCCAAGAGCCTTGTAGAAGCTCAAAAGTCACTTGGAAGTGTAACAGGAATGAGGGAAGCTCAAGCATCATGGGGATATGAAAGGTCTTTTCTCTTGTTATAAATACAGCCTCATAACTTAAGAAAATGCCTTTTGGAGTCATAGACCTTTGAGAGATGGCATTGGCTTCTCTAGCATGGCATAGCAGAGAATATCATTCATTGGAGAAGGAAGAATTGAATTAATGTTCCACTACTGGAGCTATTGGTTCGCCATTGTAACTGTGTACTTGGATCTTTCACCTAATAGTCAGAAGCTCGTTGAGCCAACACATTTTCATGCATGTATCGTGAATATTGTAAGATTATTCTTTAGATGTTTGCAATATGTGTTATGTTCATATGTACTAGGAAAATTGAACTACTTCATTGGCTTTGGTACTTATCTTATTGAATGTGTGTTGTAATTTCTTTAATGATCATTGTGTCTATGTGAACTATTTTGCTAGAAAACTAATGAATCTTTCCTTTATCTCATGTGCCTTTCCTAGGAATTCACTATTACTTTCCTCCTAGAGCCTCACTCTCGTCTCCTCTTTTGTGCAAGTCTTCGTTTATGCATTGCAAGTGTTGTTTCAGTGTCAACTTACTTGTTCATGTCAAAGGATATGTGTATAATATTTATGTTATCCATTGTAGCCAAGGAAAAGCTTAGAGTTATGTTGGTGAGACCGATACTCCAGATGGAGCTCCTACTCCAAATAGTGTGAGGTCTAATTGAAACTTCACATTGGGAAAATCCCTTTGGTTGATGGATTTCCAACATCGTCAACAACTTCATATGGCACTTGTTTATATGACATTTTTTTAATTAACCAATTTAATTAAAAGAGAAAAAAGGGAATACTACTACTTTGGAGATAAATCTTGACCTTTGATTTTTGTATACTACTATGCATATTCTAGAATATTGTGTGGAAGTTAAATCTCTACCATCCACCTAATAATTATTTATTTGATATAAATTAAATTATGGAGACCATATTATAAAATAGTCATGTTTATTAGCGTAAATAATTATTGATAATTAAATTAAAACTTTGGAAGATCTATTCCAAAATAGACATGCCTATTGACATAAAAATGTAACTTTGAATTTTTTATATAAACCTCAACAGAGTTCGAAGCTATTACAATAAATATGCATTATGAGCTCCAAATGCCGCATTCTAGAATTCAATAAACCATTCAATAAATGCTCAATATGAGTTAGATATATCACATTTTAAAATTAATTTTGGATAGAAAAAATAACAATATTTTTCCCTACCACTTAAACTAAACTCAATTAATTTTTTAATAAAAATCTTAATAATATTGCGTAAATTATAAATAATTTTGGAAAATAAAATAAAAATCTAAAATTATATATTATATATATAAATATATATTATATATATATAAATAAATAATACGTTTTACCACAACAACAAACAATATTATTATTATTATTATTAATATTATTATTAGATCTAAGACTTTGTAATCAAATTGTAGAAAATGTCTTTCAAATAATCACATCATTGAAGATTTGTTCTACGTTTCGAAACAACCAAGGTTAAACCTTGTCATGAAGATGAACCACATCGAAAAATCCACCAAATCTTAATAATTTCATTATTTCGAAAAACATTTATTTATTAATTAATTATTATTATTATTATTTATTTTAATAAATATATCTACTCATCTAAATACATTTCTAAAAACAACATGTACACCACAATATATATGTACTTAACAACCCACTTTAATAAAAATAACCAAACCACTCAGCAAAGCTGCCTTGTTCCCTAACCAAATCACATTCACATCGATACCGAAGTAGTCATACAGGTAGGTTTTCTTTACTGAAATATGGTTGGTGAATGCGGTATGTCCACCCGTCAAACAAGGCTCTCTCTTCTCTAATTGACAATTCTCCTCCATTCATGTTTCTGAAGTTCTGGCTTTGACTAAACTCGACCAAAGATAGATCTCTAATAACAATTAAATCTACTAAATAAATCGACTTTTATGAATGAATTTATAATTTTCTAAACACTGTTAGTTTTATTGTTTATTAGTTTTATTGAGACATCAAGAGCGTTTTCTAAATATATTTTGACACTGGTTAAACGCATTAAAATGGAATAATTTCACTTCCCTATCCTATTACGATTCAAAAAGATTTTGTATACATGTTTTGATTTTTTTCTTCCATTGTTTCCAAATAAATTAAATTAAATATACAAAATTTGTAAAATAGTTTAATTTTACATTGTTTAATATTTTATTTATAATTTATATTAAATTGGAAAAAAAAAAAAAAAAATTAAATTAATAAAATAAATAATTAATTTCAAAATATATCTTCAAATATATAATATAATATATTAATGATATTAAGAAAATAATATATTTCATTTTAAAATATTATATTTAGCCACTTGTTAAACACATAAGAATGGAATTATCTATCATATTACGGTTCAAAAAGATTTTGTATACCTATTTTGATTTTCCAAATAAAATAATTTAAATATACAAAATTTGTAAAAATGTTTTAATTTCTGATATTTTTAATATGAAATGGTGAGAAAATTGATTTCAAAATTACATTACTCATATGTCTAAATAGTGTTTGCATTGGGTTAGGGTTGTGATGGTTTATTCAGTTGAACATGGTGCAGGTCTTACTAGGTAAATTGATACATTTTTACCCTATACATATTACATTTATGCATTTTTATCACATACATATCACTTTTTTTTTTTTTTTTTTTTATTAAAAATAAATTTTATAAGATTAAACATAATATTAGTATTGTATAAACAAAAAATTTCAAGAGTTAATTTTTTTCGGACTTAAGGAAATAGTTTAACTAAAGGAAACAATTTAACTATCCAAGACCTAGACATATTTGGTAGGAGTGAGACTCAGATATATCTGGCAGGAGTGGAAACCTGCCTCTTTACAAACCACCAATGAGTTATTCCAAGTGACATAGTTTTCCTTGAATAACAGCGATGAGCCAGTCTGCATTTGCTGATAACAACACAAAATATTTCATCTTTATTGTTAGTTTGATAATTAAGTTATAATATATTTTCTTGCTTTCCAAAAAACAAAAATTCTATCCATTCATTTATAAAAATAACTATTATTACCCAGCTATATCTATTATCAACCATCTGATTATACTATTTAAATATCAAAAATAAATGTAAACTTAAATGCAGATTTGATTGTCAAATTTCTTTTTACCAACGGACCAAATAAACATCAATTTGACTTGCTTTTCCTTATAGTGAAATAAGAAGGGGATGGAACAGTAAATCCCTTGGGCTTTCTAGAAAATACAAAGCCATAAATTTAATTAAACCTTAATCACGCATTAAAACCAAAATGTATTTTTATTGAATCTTGATGACACATCAAACCCAAAACATAATTTTTCTGAATCTTCATGAGACATTAAAACCCAGATTCACTCTTACTGAATCTTAATGATATAGTTTTTCAAAGATTGCATGCTACAATTACATAAATCTACCTTTTAATTTATCCCCGAATACGTCACAGGGGTGTTAACTCCAACGGAAAATTCAGATCCAACCCTTTATCTCCATCCACACTCGCCTCCGCTGAGACTTGCTCTTGCTCATTTTCTCTCCCTTTCAAGCCCCGCGCGCCGCCCTGGCAATCGACCTCACGGGTTCCATTCTGTCACACCCTGGGGAATTGGGTGCTCCGCATGACGAGCGGGCAACCCACACGGGCGGCAGGCAAGTATTCACCCGACACACAAACGATGGATGAAGGACCGGGCGTGAACTGAGCGAAGTCCGAACAGGCAGAGGGCTGCACGAAGGTGCGCCCACCCGCCGGGCAAACGACACAACCGGTGAGGCGAAGGCAGCACACGGGTAGCAAGGCGGATATGCATACACGAGACAAGTTGTACAGCGGCAGGTCTGAACGTAGGCAGGGCGGCACGAAGGTGTGCCTGCCCGAACATACATACGAGACACAACGAAGTGGCGGGTCTGAACATGGACAGGGTGACACGAAGGTGCGCCCGCCCGAATGACTACACAAGACACGACGAGCGGTGGGTCTGAACGTAGGCAGGGCGGCACGAAGGCGCGCTCGCCCGAACAAACAACATACGGACGCGACGAGTAGCGGCGGACCGGAACGAAGGGCCGGGCGGCACGAACGTGCGCCCGCCCGAACGAAATAAGACACAGACGCGACGAGTAGCAGCGGACCGGAACGAAGGGCCGGGCGGCACGAACGTGCGCCCGCCCGAATGAAACAACACACGGATGCGACGAGTAGCGGCGGACTGGAACGAAGGGCCGGGCGGCACGAACGTGCGCCCGCCCAAACGAAACGACAAACGGAACGCGACGAGTAGCGGCGGGCCGGAACGAAGGGTCGGGCGGCACGAACGTGCGCCCGCCCGAATAGACACCGTGCGGAGGTGCGGGGTTAACACGCAGGATGACCGAAGGCGGCATCGAACAACGAACGACGAGGAGCGGTTAGCGACGGCATGAACGCACAGGTTGGACACGTACACAAACGAAGGAGAGGTTATACCCACCTTGGCGTGGGCGGCCTTGTGCGACAAGGGTCGACCCGCCAAAGGTGGAGACACGACTGTTCGACAAACTAAAACAAATCGGCTTCATGAGCTTGGGGCGGTTATTTATGAAATCGGGGGTCGGCTTGGCAGACCGACACCCCTCCCAAATCAACGATGGACACCTATAAAGAGGCAGCGCACTTGATCATTTGGGACAACAAGTTCGATCATTCATTCGATCATCAAGCCTCTCATGAGCAGTTGGACGCAGAAGTGCGAATGACGTAGGAAGCTCGCAGTTTAGAGGTGGAGCAGGGGTCGGTAAACGCAGATTGGAGCTACGGGTTGATCGACGGTTGGATAAAACAAAGTCGCATGAGTTGCGCACAATTGTATATGCCGGTCTTGGCAAACGGTGAGCCTGAACGAGACGATGGCAAAACTGATCATTGATCTGCGAACACGTTCGGGTCGTGGACTTGTTGTGAACGTAAGGCCGCGGGTCTATCTTAAAAGCTAACTATGACCTGTTGTAACGTTTGGCCGCGGGCCTGTTGGAACGTTTGGTCATGGGTCTGTTATCTTGGCTTCAGCCTGTTGTAAAAATCGTGCAGCCGAAGGGCACACGATATTGTAAACAAATTTGGTAGTTTATGATAAAAAATGAGAGGGCGTAGCTTGGTTGGGAGTTGCCCCTCCCGTAAAACTTGTGTTGGGTTTTTACATTGCTGCGTTTTTAATTGTTAATTGAGTTATAAGTAAACAAGAGGTATAATTGCGAATTATATTGCTCTTTGTTATAAGTTTATAATTCGGTTTATGAAGATAAAGATACACTAATTCGGTAGACAGAAATTGGTGTTGGAAGTCGAAGGCGTAGTCCACATTCGCCCAAACCAAGCGTAAGGTGGTGCCGCACCTCCCAATAAACGAAAAAAAATATTGGGGGCATGATAGATGGTATCAGAGCTCGGTTTCGAGCTGGCGAAGCAAAGGTTGCTCGTGAAGACTTGAACAAGGTGCCGTGAAGCTGGTGAGCAGATCGTTCAGGAGAGTTGACAGGTGAAGATGGAGAACAATCAAGATCTTGTAACCTTGAAAGTTTATGGCAAAGATGTTCAAGCGTTGGCAAAATCGACCGGTCCATTTAACATTATATCGGCACGATTTGTGGAAGGAGCAGGGCTGTTATCTACCATGGAAGAATTGGAGATAAACCCGTGGAACTTGGCAGTGGGTAGGGTATGAGAGGTACCCGTACTGATGGAAGGACGCAGAGGATTGCTGGACTTCATGGTGATAGATACCAAAGGCATTGATGTAATGCTTGGAAGAGAAGGACTTCTTCAGCTCAACCAGGTAATAGATGAGGTTGCAGGCGCGGAAGAGGAAGTCGTATTGACCGAAGATGTTGGGGACTTAACTGTGATGGAGGTCAGACTTGAAGATAATCAAGATGAGCCCGAATCATGCAGCTCAGGGACATGGACAAATGAAGACATTCATTTGGAGAGACCATGCGATGATGAGGAGATGAAGGAGGCCGAACTTGAATTTAATCAAGTTGAGATAGGGTCATACAGTTTAGCAACATGGACAGACACTTACATGGAAGAACCACATGACGATGAAGACCCAATGGAGGCAAGACTTGAAGGTGATCAAGCAAAACCAGGATCGTGTAGCTTATCGACATGGATGGGTGAGGTCACCCATATGGAGGACACTCATGATGATGGAGACTCGATGGAGGAAAACCTTGAAGGTGCTCAAGTTGAACCAGGATCGGGCTGTTTACCGAAATGGACGAATGATGACACTCACACGAAAGTGCAAGGTATGGTAGGGGTTGAAGAATGCAGATGGAAGTTCTCTATTATCTTGGACAGGTTGGAAAAGATGATGGAGGGACATCCCCAGATTCTTGAAGAACTTGCGACCTTGGGAAGAGATGTTAAGGAACTTCTTCAAGCCGGTTGGACAAGAGAGCAAGAGGCAATTGCAGATTGGACTACCGAAGAGGAGGAAGTTTTGATGACTAAAGATGTTGTAGACATGATGATGGTCGAGGATGAACTTGAACTCGATCAGGTTGGACCGCGCTCGAGAAGGTTGCATACATGTGAAGGTACTCTCATGAAAAGGCCTCATGACGATGATACAAGTGGTTCATATGAACATTTGGCAGATGGATCGTGTGCGGGAAGAGGCAAAAGCAGTTTGCCTAGGCTATGGAGGATCGTGCCATGGATGACTATGATGGGATGTTGGATGAAGAAACGAGGATGGACGGTGGTTGCAGGACTTGGTGGGGTTACTTGTGACCTTATGATGAGAGATACAAGAGCCCGTGACAAGGGTGAAGATCTAGACAGATGGATCGAATTGGTAGATAAAGGAGAGCTGCCTGGCTCACCTCCGTTGGAACTTTCTTAGTTGATCAAGGGCAGGGCTCATTGTTGACTGCTCAAGGCAGTGAGCCCGCAAGATGATTGGGAAGGTATGATCCCATGTGCAGCAGAAAATTGGGGGTTCCCATGAACCTGGACAGGGATCAGAAAAAACTAAGTGTGGGCACGTAAATGTGTGACACTTGACCAAATGACACCTACAGTTCGGTAGCTGAATGAAGGTCATCGCGGATGAAACTACATGATCGGTTGCTGATAGAAAATTCACAGTGGACTTAGAGATCCGAGATATCGAGGAGCCAAGGTTGATGCATAAATTTTGACCTTGATGTAGTATGGGATGCATACTTCCAGACACATGCACAGGATCATGGATTGGAAGGGTGACTTGGTGTGGAGGATCGACGAGAACACGATGTGATGGAATGTTTTCGGGACAACAACGGAATAGGGTGGGGGAGGATGTCACACCCTGGGGAATTGGGTGCTCCGCACGACGAGCGAGCGACCCACACGGGCGACAGGCAAGTCTTCACCCGACACAAAAACGATGGATGAAGGACCGAACGTGAACCGGGCGAAGTCCGAACGGGCGGAGGGCTGCACGAAGGTGCGTCCACCCGCCGGGCAAACGACACAACCGGTGAGGCGAAGGTAGCACACGGGCAGCAGGGCGGATATGCATACACGAGACAAGTCGTACAGCAGCAGGTCTGAACGTAGGCAGGGCGGCACGAAGGTGCACCCGCTCGAACATACATACGAGACACAACGAAGCGGCGGGTCTGAACGTGGACAGGGCGACACGAAGGTGCGCCCGCCCGAACGACTACACAAGACACGACGAGCGGTGGGTCTGAACGTAGGCAGGGCGGCACGAAGGCGCGCCCGCCCGAACAAACAACATACGGTCGCGATGAGTAGTGGCGGACCGGAACGAAGGGCTGGGCGGCACGAACGTGCGCCCGCCCAAACGAAATAACACACGGACACGACGAGTAGCGGCGGACCGGAACGAAGGGCCGGGCGGCACGAACGTGTGCCCGCCCGAACGAAACAACACACAGATGCGACGAGTAGCGGCGGACCGGAACGAAGGGCCAGGCGGCATGAACATGCGCCCGCCCGAACAAAACGACACACGGAACGCGACGAGTAGCGGCGGGCCAGAACGAAGGGCCGAGCGGCACAAAGGTGCGCCTGCTCGAATAGACACCGTGCGGAGGCGCGGGGTTAACATGCAGGACGACCGAAGGCGGCATCGAACAGCGAATGACGGGGAGTGGTTAGCGACAGTATGAACGCACAGGTTGGACGCATACACAAACGAAGGACAGGTTATACCCACCTTGGCGTGGGCGGCCTTGTGCGACAAGGGCCAACCCGCCAAAGGTGGAGACACGACTGTTCGACAAACTAAAACAAGTCGGCTTCATGATGTTGGGGTGGCTATTTACGAAATCGGGGGTCGGCTTGGCAGACCGACACCCCTTCCAAATCAATGATGGACGCCTATAAAGAGGCAGCGCACTTGATCATTTGGGACAACAAGTTCGATCATTCATTCGATCATCAAGCCTCTCATGAGCAGTTGGACGCAGAACTACAAATGACATAGGAAGCTCGTAGTTTAGAGGTGGAGCAGGGGTCGGTAAACGCAGATTGGAGCTGCGGGTTGATCAACGATTGGATAAAACAAAGTCGCATGAGTTGCGCACAATTGTATACGCCGGTCTTGGCAAACGGTGAGCCTGAACGAGACGACGGCAAAACTGATCATTGATCTGCAAACACGTTCAGGTCGCGGACCTGTTGTGAACGTAAGGCCGCGGGTCTGTCTTAAAAGCTAACTACGACCTGTTGTAACGTTTGGCCGCGGGCCTGTTGGAACGTTTGGTCACGGGTTTGTTATCTTGGCTTCGGCCTGTTGTAAAAATCGTGCAGCCAAAGGGCGCACGATATTGTAAAAAAATTTGGCAGTTTATGATAAAAATTGAGAGGGCGTAGCTTGGTTGGGAGTTGCCCCTCCCGTAAAACTTGTGTTGGGTTTTTACATTGCTGCGGTTTTAATTGTTAATTGAGTTATAAGTAAACAAGAGGTATAATTGTGAATTATATTGCTGTTTGTTATAAGTTTATAATTCGGTTTATGAAGATAAAGATACACTAATTCGGTAGACAGAAATTGGTGTTGGAAGTCGAAGGCATAGTCCACATTCGCCCAAACCCGGCGTAAGGTGGTGCCACACCTCCCAATAAACGAAAGAAAATGTTGGGGGCGTGACAGATGGTATCAGAGCTCGGTTTCGAGCTGGCGAAGCAAAGGTTTCTCGTGAAGACTTGAACAAGGTGCCGTGAAGCTGGTGAGCAGATCGTTCAGGACGGTTGACAGGTGAAGATGGAGAACAATCAAGTTCTTGTAACCTTGAAATTTTATGGCAAAGATGTTCAAGCGTTGGCAAAATCAGCCGGTCCATTTAACATTATATCGACACGATTTGTGGAAGAAGCAGGGCTGTTATCTACCATGGAAGAATTGGAGATAAACCCGTGGAACTTGGTAGTGGGTAGGGTATGAGATGTACCCGTACTGATGGAAGGACGCAGAGGACTGCTGGACTTCATGGTGATAGATACCAAAGGCATTGATGTAATGCTTGGAAGAGAAGGACTTCTTCAGCTCAACTAGGTAATAGATGAGGTTGCAGGCCCGGAAGAGGAAGTCGTATTGACCGAAGATGTTGGGGACTTAACTGTGATGGAGGTCAGACTTGAAGATAATCAAGATGAGCCCGAACCATGCAACTCAGGGACATGGACAGATGAAGACATTCATTTGGAGAGACCATGTGATGATGAGGAGATGAAGGAGGCCGAAATTGAATTTAATCAAGTTGAGACAGGGTCATACAGTTTAGCAACATGAACAAACACTTACATGGAAGAACCACATGACGATGAAGACTCGATGGAGGCAAGACTTGAAGGTGATCAAGCAAAACCAGGATCGTGTAGCTTATCGACATGGATGGATGAGGTCACCCATATGGAGGACACTCATGATGATGGAGACTCGATGGAGGAAAAACTTGAAGGTGCTCAAGTTGAACCAGGATCAGGCTGTTTACCAATCTCTTCTAGCTTTAAAATAGGTTTGCATATCAAGAGATTTGATCTCTCTTAGAGTCTAGGGGTTGGGTAGATCTAGAGTTAATATAGATCTGGGTGAGTTTAATTCCCCCTTTAAATATGCTATATATTCCACATAAACAGCATGAATCATTTTTATTTTTATTTTTTATTTATTTCGACAAAGTTAAAATGTTTAATTTACATTACATTAATCTTTTTATTTAATTTAATTTATTTTTATTTTTATTTACCCTACGTTACATGAAATTAAATTACAACATTTTTAAACCCTAAGATAAATATTATAAACCTTAAAATAAACATGGTTGACCATGATTGAATCAATATTAGCAAGTCAATAACTTTTCCATTTCCATAATCATATTTATATACGCTACTTCCGTGAAAGGATCTCGCGTGTACACACAACTGTATTTAAGGCAACTAGCGTATATCCAGCAAACTTATGATTCAGTTAGTTCATCATACGTTGATCTTTAATCAATGCATCAGTACTTCATTAACCATATAAACAGTAACCAAATGCAATAAAAACAAAACAGACCATCACACATAAGAAACACACATGAACACCAAGATATAAGGTGGAAACCCAATGGAGGACAAAAACCACTTCCTGCTTTCTTATTTTTAATATAAGAAAACTTGTTTACAATCTTGTACTAGCGCAGACTCATACCAGTATGCATGCACCCACCTGCAGAAGGCTACAACCTTCTCTCATTCTCTAGCTACTACTGGAAGGGAGCTACAATCCCCTAGCTCTTGTACTAGCCGATCTGTTTACTAGTATGTAGGCGTCGGCTTACTAAAGGCTCCAACCTTCACTCTTTTTCCAGCTACCACTGGAAGGGAGCTCCAACCCCCTGGCTCTTGTACTGGCTAATATGTTTACCAATATGTAGGCACCAACCTACAGAAGGCTATGAACTTCTCTCTTCCTCCAAGGACCATGTTTCATAAATTTTCATACCGGATACTCTTGGAACACAACACCACAATTTGAAGGCCACGTTTCATCCAATTTTCATACTGGACCCATCAACAACATTGAAGCTCAAAATCAATCACCACTGCTATACAACCATTGCATTAACCAATCATTAAATACTCAATCATCAATCTCTAAATCACCCACTACTGAATCACTGAAGAGTTGTCACCAGAACACAAAGCAGAACCCAAAACTCTGTAGCAACCACTAGAATCATCTACAAATTCAGATATCATATTTCATAATATATACGCTACTCTGATGAGCTGAACAAGTGTGTATACACGATTTTACCAAAGCAAACCCGTGTACAGATCTGCAAATACTAACTTAAAAACTTCACAGCTATTTCAGAATTTAGTCATACCCAGATCATAACATTTGCAAAATAAAACATGCGTCAGTATTCAGATATAGTCTATCCATGATCAAACCCCATATTGATAAAACATTCCAAGCCTTAAGATCCCAATCCATCATCCATCATCATCCACATAGGTGCATCCTTGGCTCAAATCAAGCAGAGCATCACAAACCCATAACCTGCATACTTGATCTCACACTTGATCAGATATTCAATACTTGCACACCTTACACACCTTGGCCTAATGATATTCTCCTCCTTATATAGTTTTAGGCCTTTCTCAATACCATGGACCAAAACCACTTAGGACCAATACCTTGGACCAAATACCTAGAGTCAATACCCCGGACCAAATACCATGGACCAATACCATGGATCAAAATACCATGGACCAAATACCTTGGACCAAAACTTAGTTTTCCAAGATATACGCGCTTTTCATTCTGTGCAAGTGCGTGTGTATGTTATACGCTCCTTTCGGTCTATTAAACTGCGTGTATACACTTCTCTGTGAAGGTGAACCTGCATATACCTCTATTTCTTCATTCTTTGTAGTCTGATCATGTTGCACTGTGATCTCCTGTCTGAGTGAGTTACCATCAAGGACAACACCTGTATCATAATGCCAACAGGTTGACCATGATTAAACACAAGGATTAAGAAACTTAGATGAATAAACCCATAGGATTAACTCTAAAACCGGAAGGGATTATAAATCCAAGGGATTAATATTATAAACCCAAGGTATATAAACCATATAATAAATATTATAAACCCTAAAATAAGCATGGTTCACCATGGTTGATTTTTACATTGAGTCAATCTTTGCCACAATGTGACGTTGAACTACAGTTGACCATCATTGATTTTCATAAAGCGACAATCTTTGTCACAATGTGACATTGGACCATGGTTGATTTTCATATTGAGAAAATATTTATCACAATGTGATGTTGGAACATGGTTGACCATGGTTATAAACTCAAGGGATTTATATTAAACCATATGATTAATATTATAGACCTTATGAATAATATGTTACCCTAGGATATGAACCCTTAGATTAATAAGCCCAATGGATTGATATTATAAACCCAATGAATTAATACTAAAAGCCCAAGGGATTATAAACTCAAATGAATAATATTAAACCCAAGGGATTAATATTATAAACCCAAGGAATATAAACATTATGACAAATATTATAAACCCTAAAATAAACATGGTTTAGAATGGTTAGCCATGGTTGATTTTCATATTGAGACAATCTTTGTCACAATGTGATGTTGGACCATGGTTGACCATGACTGATTTTCATATCGAGATAATCTTTATCACAATGCGTCATCGGACCATGGTTGATTTTCATATTGAAACAATCTTTCTCACATTGCGATGTTGGACCATGATTGACCAATGGTCCAACGTCACAATGTGATGTTAGACCATTGTTGGCTATGGTTAACCATGATTGACCATAATTGACAACGATCAACCATGTTTGACCAATGCTAACCATGGTTGATCATGGTTGACCATGATTCACCATAGTTGACCGTGAGTGATTTTCATATTGAGAAATCCTACGATAAACCCTAAGAAAAATATTATAAACCGAGGTATATAAACCCAATGATAAATATTATAATGGGTAAAATAAACATGGTTGATGATGGTTGACCATGATTGATTTTCGTATTGTGACAATATTTATGACAATGTGATGTTGAACCATGGTTGACCATGATTAAACCCTTGTATTAAACCTTACGAATAATATTATACCCTAGGAATAAGAACCCTTAGATTAATAAACCCAAGGGATTGATATTATAAACCTATGGGATTAATTCTAAAACTCCAAGGGATTATAAACCCAAGATATATAAACACTAAGATAAATATTATAAACCGTAAAATAAACATAGTTCACCATGGTTGATTTTCACATTGAGACAGTTTTTGCCACAATGCGACATTGAACCATCGTTGATCATGATTGATTTCCATATTCAGACAATTTTTGTCATATTGTGACATTGGTGTTACATGTCATTTGTTCACCATGATACTTAACTAGTGAAATGGATCTCTCACCATCTAGAAACATGTCCCATTGCACTCCCTTAAAGGTCAAACAATAAAAAACCCTTGAAGAACATGTGAATTTTGGGTTAAATTAGCCTTTATGAATTGTTAAGTATGACGTGCGATATTTTCCTAGTTAGTTTCTGCACATGTGTAGTTTCTATCCCTAAAATCTATGCAGAAATACGCTATGTCTTCCATTATTCATTGCGTAGTCAACTCAAAGGAAAGTAAAAAATCAAAACTGAAATCTAGAAACATTGTTCAGTGAATATATCCCAACTAAAATCTTCTGAGGTCATACCTATTCGAGCCATACCCCTCAGATCATGGAGCTAGTTCCCTCTCATCAAGGAACTGTAATCCCCCAATTAGAGGATCCCATCCTTCTCTTTTGGATATGAAACTTATTCTTCTTGGTCTATAAATTGACTACAAGTTAGAGGGATTAGAGAGTTCAGAGAAGATACACTTATGTTGTTGGATTTAGATTGGAAGGCTTACCATCTAAGGAGAGGGTTGGAGGCATTTGGGAGGAACCTCATGACGTCAAGGTAGAGGTTATAAGCCTCTTCCTTGTCATTGAATTAATACAAATGAATCATTTTTTCCATTTTATTGTCTTACTAAAAAGATGAATGATTTATGTCTCTTTTGATATTCATTAAGATGATTTCAATTTCTAATCTCCTTGATCATTAGGATAAGCTTGTTTGAATTGTTATGCTGAATATGCCTTTGATCTTTCTTATGTCTGTGGTTGCAGGTCTTTTCAAGCATTGAGAAGCTACATCAAGACAGAGCAAGGATCTTCATCAAGAATTTCGCAAATAGGTAAGAGGCTTATTCTCCTTCTCTTTTATTTACAATTCAAATGATGTAAGCTTAGGAAAAGAGTTATTCAATTGTCTATTTGTTTCTAATTTCCTTTAGGATCTAGGGAGATCACTCATGTGAGCAAGAGGGATTTATCCACCTAACAAATTGGAGATCGTACCGGGGAACGTTACTGTTCCCTTCTCTTTTTTTGGCTTTGATTTCCTTTCTTTTTTGTTTAGCTAGACCTGAGTGTTAAAAAATTTATGATCTTTCAGATTCTTTGTTTTGATTTCTTTCTTTTTATTTTTTATTGGACTTCCCAGATCTATGTGGCTTCTATTCATCAAAAGAGTGTAGATATGCGCAGTTATTGTCTCAGCACAAAATTTGAATTTTGGGTTTTTGAAGGTGTCATCATATTTTTTGCAGTTGTCCAATACCTTTTTTCAACTTGTTTTAGTGTTTTTGTGAAGTATTTTTTGGAATCAATACTTTTGAAAAATTGATTAGGGTTTTTTTTTGCTTGTTTTTTGATTGGTTAGAAAAAGATAGTTGCGCTCAAGATCACTATTTTCCTGATTTTGTTTTGTCAAATACACCAGATCCATTACTTAATCCTACTTTTTGTGGTAAACTTCTTTGTTTAATTAGAAATTAAGGTTTTTGAGGAATTAGTTTTTTGTGAAGATTTGACTTCATTAATGAAGGATAAAAGGGAAATCATTTCTTTTCAGCTTTGAAGTCTTTCATAATTTCACTTTTGGCATCATTATGTTAAAGTATTCATTAGGAAAATTTCATTTTCCAAAATCTTGATTGGCTTTTGTGTGTTTTGAAAATTTCGGGTGATTAATGATAAATGAGATTTTGAGTTTATTTGTTCTCTTAGGCAAATTTCAAATCTTAGTTTATTTTTACATCTGGATTGCATTGAAGTGAAATTGGCTTGCTTGTGAAAAGAATTTAAGTGAAGTTTTGAGTTTTGCATTTCATTTGAAGAAAATCAAAGAAACTCTTACATTCCTGTAATTAGGATTTCATTGAACATCAGATTACAAATTGCATGTTCGATTGCATTAGCATTTTGAGTCGAATCTTAATATCATAAATTTCACTCCCACTACCTATTGAGTAAATAACAACTTGATAAATGTGAGCGTTAATTACAATTTTACATTTTTTAGGGCTCTTACCACCTACAGTAGCTTAAGTTGTAGGTATTTGGAATAGGGGAGTGAGTAAACTTTCCAAAGCTATAGACAAACAATAGAATCTTGCGATAGGGAGATAAATCCAATTATTTCAGTTATTCTCTAGGAAGCTCTTCTAACACATGAGTTAAGTAGGAGATCATGTAAGACCTGGTGAAGTGATCATACCCACTTCATTGGTTATGATATATCGATTTGCATGTATTAAAATGGTGCCGAAAGGTACTTGGGGTCAGTTGAAAGTAAACCTCCAATTAACCACAACGAGGAGCTTTCAAGGGGATTGAGCTTTGTTACTCTTCCCTTACGTGTACGTCTAATTCATGACTATTCCCCTAGGAATAATTGTTGTAGTTGGTAACTTTAGTGACTATAATCCTAGGATTATTACCCGAGGTGACGATAGAGGGAAGTTCCTGCTGTACGTAAAACAAATGTTGGATAAACTCACTTGGACTTTTTGGAGGGTAATTTTCACTCGAGATGGCATAAGTGAAGTTACTTACCCCATATCGTTTCATTAAGCAAGTTTTCGGTGTAACTGGTTCTAATCTCTCATATTTATAAAATGTTCACTTTGATCTCTACAATGTTGGATTTCATCACCAACTAGTAATTATTGATCTCTGTGGGGAGTCAGTTTGTATGGTTTGAATCCCTAGATTTGTTAGCAGTTTTGATATTATGTGAATTATTAATTTAAGAATTCATCATGTCTGAATTACCGAGGCAATCACATAGAATGCTTGGTCAATCCCCTGAATATACATTGAGTCAGTTAGAAAATATTAAAGCTGAAAAATCAAAATCAAAAGGATTTGGGACTATAGATGAACTTTAAACTTATACTATTTTAGAATTTGATGTAATAGGAATTGAATTGAATCAACTAGAAATATCTACTATTTTAGGTCCTCAAGTAATAAAATCTGAATTTGATCAACCTAAAACACTAGAATCACACTCAGAAGTAACTGATCCAATAATTACTGAACTTATTCGAACATAATTAGATATTGGAGAGACTTTGGATTCATAATTAACTGAACCAGATATCGAAGAACCTATGTCTGATGTTTCTAAACTCGATTCAGCTTCAGTTGCTTTAGCCCCTACTCCTAGTCCACCACCTTTACCTCAAATAAAACTACTTATTATCAATAGTCTACCTCATGGTCTTATTAACATTGAAGAAATTATCTCAAACGAAGAGGAATAATGGCCTCATATGCTAGTTTTTAATGGTGATTAGATAGATATTCAGGAAATTCTCTTTTCTTCTTTTTAGCCTAACCCTTAGTATTTTACACCCTTTAACTTTTTAGGTTAAGGAATTCCATGATACGCTACTCCTTATTCTAATGTACCATACATAGATTTGTCTAAAATGATTTCTGGAGCCATGTTGTCAGATACTTCTATGTTTTCTACTCCTCCAGAATCAAATTTATATGGTGGCCCATCAATCCCTCCTAGATATCAATCACTTTATGGGACATATTCAGGAGCTTCTCCCTCAATTCAACCTTTATATGTCAACTAATTTAACTGATACTACACTTCAGGGTTTGACATCCGATCAACATATACATATGATTTCTGACAATGTAGGTAATCCTTAGATTAACCCAACAGGCGATTATTACCTTCCTCGGGGGAAACCATCATATCCTCCTCCTAGAGGACAACCTTTAGTTGTATATTATCCTATAGTTGGAGGGAAACCTCCTACTGGAAATTATCCACCTTATGGTTAGATCATTCAAACCGGTTTAGGTCAACCTGTTGTATCTCAACCCATTGTTCGTACTATGTATGCTGGGTTGAACACAATCTGGAATCCTTCATATAATCAAGAACCAATGCAAGTTTCTCCTCAAGTGCCAATTTATCAACCTGTTCAGCATATTGGAAAACCTATTCAGCAAATGTATGTTTAAGGTATTCCTATACAAGTCCAACAACCTGTTCAGAGTAATCCATCAACACTTGTTCAACAACCGCTCTAGCAATCTGTCCCAAGTTCTCCAGAAACTCTTGTTCAGTCTGTTGTGTAAACTTATGTTCAAAATCTAGTTTTGAGTTCACCACAAACTCCCATCCCGGGAGTATCACAAGTAGGTGTTCTAGTTACTTCTCAAGTAACGATGCAACCAACTACTTAGACTATTCCTCAAGCATCTGTTTATCAAACTATTTCTATGATTCAGTTTATACCCCAAATTCTTGTGGTACATCCTAGTATACCATATATGCAAACACCATTTCAAGGGTAGGATTTTTAAGGCCAACCCCGGAGTCCATTTTTTCAAGGCCAACCTTTTCAAAATCAATTCTTCTAAGTTCAACCTTTGTAGAGTCAACCCTTTAAGGGATAGTTTATCCAAGGTCAGATGGGCCAGGGTCCTCCTTTCTAGAATCAACTATACCCCGGTCATACTTTTCAAGTACCAATTCAACTACAATTTGGTATGGCTCATCCTAGATATCCAGGAGGTATGCAAATTCCAACTGCTTAGGCTATTCAAGGATATCCTAAGTATCCTTCTCCAGGAACATGACTCAGCCCTCAAGGTTATCAATACCAGCAACAATATCCTAACTATCAGTTACCATTTATTGCAACTTTTGATTTACTGGATCTATCTCAGTTAATAAATGATCCCATTTTTTTCAACCATTTTGGCTGACAATCCCTACAAAGTTACCCGATGACATTTAGAAATTTCAAGGTAAATCAGGAGAGGACCAATCAAATCATGTTATGACTTATCATTTTTGGTGCACATCAAACTCGCTAATCGATGATTCCATTAGGTTACGAATTTTCCATCAGACCTTAACTAGTTCGACAACCAAGTGGCATGTTTAATTACCGCAACCTTCTTTCAGCACTTCAACACTCTAGCCACTACTTTTTTGATGTATTTTCAGTTACCCATCCAATATTATGATGGTACTAAACTTTTAACTTCTCTAAAACAGTCAACGTCAACCCATTTTTCAAACCATATTCATGAATGGAGGCAAAAATGTCGTTTAGTTAAAATTTTACATCCCAGATCAAATTTTGGCCAAATCATTCATAAAATCACTTTTTTTCGTGATTACTAAAGATGTTTCCAAAGGTGCTGTTGTAACTGAAGAACAAGTTATCGCTTGTGCCCAGTGCTTAGATCTTGTTTATACTCAATCTAACACTTTGCATGAAGAAATTCAAGATTTTCCTCATCCAAGTCAAACCAACCTAGCTCTTATAGGATCACACACTACTCATGGTGTGACTGGTTATGTTAGCCAACAATCTATGACTAAAAAGACAAATTATAAGAAGAATCATATTTTGGATTTACCAGATTCACCCGCAGAAAATCCTTCTCCTGAAATTACTTATGAAATAAATGTCATAGATTCATATACTGGCAAGAACAAGCAATCCCAAGTGAGAAAAAAGGAAAAGGTAAAGAGAAATAACACATTACTCCCAAGGAGAAATCAAAAAAGAAATAACCATATGATGAAAATAATAAACCTCGTTATTCTTGTTTAATCTATGATGATGATCATTACACAAAGGAGTGCCCTCATTGCACAGAAGTTTCTAAATTCGTTAAAGGTTCACCTACTCTTGTTGTTTTGAAGGATCCATTTCCTTCTCAATAAATTAAGATGGTTTCCCATAACCCATATTCTTCTTCCACATTGGCAGACATCATGATGATGTCTTCGCCAATTATGGTAGCTACGGGATCTAAAGACTATGGATCTAAAAATCCTAGTGTAGATGGAGATGATTCTAGTTCACCTGGTCAAACTTCCACATCTGATACTCCTACTTATAAACCTTTACACATTGAAAAACCTAATCCTGATATGGTAATTCGATCGCCTCCTAAAGGTGTTCTTCGAAAGTCAATTTTTAATCCTCATGTTAGAGCTGCTTAGAATTACAACATTGTTGAAGATCTCGCTATGTCACCTTTGACAATGTCAGCTCTCGAAGTGCTATATACTTGTACAACACAAAGGAAATTACTTTTATCAACCATAGGAGTAGTATATCCCAAGGACTCTTATATAATCGTCTACTTTTATCAGCTCTCGAAAATCATGTACCACGACTCCCACATCAACTGGCTTTCCATATACTAGTTTTTGTCAAAAATAGACAAGTTTTTTGAACGGTAATTGATGAAGGAGCATCTACATGCATTATGTCTATTACGTGTTGGAGAGATTTTGGTTCTCTAGTAATCAATAAATCTCCCAAAATTTTAAAAGCCTTTGATGGAAGATGTTTTCGATCTTATGGAATTTTGAACGATTTGCCTATAGAATTAGAGGGTAAAACAATTACAATTGAATTTGAGGTCATAGACGCTCAACTTTATTATAACCATTTACTTGGCTAAATTTGGACTTATGCCATGGATGATATGGTATCATCATTTTCTCGAATGATCTTGTTTCATCACAAAGGAAAAATTGTGAAAGTAGGCAAGTTGTCCTATTATACTTCAGACCCTAACTCTATTGGTATCATTCCTTTTGTTGGAAAATAGACTACTCCATATGAGGATGTATGTGTTGGTCTTCTTAAAGACTCATCTCTTATGGGAAATTTCACGTTCCCTCCACCAAATTTTCATCATAACGTTTCCCATGTCAATATGACTACATTAAGCACTTTTGAATATTTTGATCCTTAGAAGGTGCCTTTAGAGTCATAATTAACCTTATACAACAATGAAATGCCTCTTAGCCCTTTTGAATTGGCTTATCAGGCAATTCAATCCTTTTCCAACTCATCACCATATGAAAATGATCGAGTGAATACAATCATTGATGGTTATTCTCATTTGTCTCATTTAGAAATAATATCAATACCCAATCTTTCTGATAAAAGTTTTATAACAGATGAAGGATCATGGAGGTAATGGCTTTGGATGAAATGCCATGGGACAATTACCGTCATCGCCCATCTTTCTTACCCTATCTTGAAAATTTTGAGAATGATTTTTTGTCTATGTTTTCACCTGAGATTCTGAATGATCCTAAATGTCTAATATCTAACCTTTATTATGAATCTAAGAAGAATTTAGGAAACATATCAGCCACTATGCCAATTAACATCTCATTGAGACCAGGGATGACTGAAAATATTCATGTACGTGCTTCTTGTTTAATTGAAGAAATTCAAACATATAAAGCCCTATTTCAAGAGTTCCACAACATTTTTTTTAGTCTTAAGAATAAACTTCAGGAATCAATCCTAGTATTGTAGTGCATGAAATTAAGACTTATCCGGATGCCAAACCTGTTAGAAAAATATTGCGTCTGGCCCATCTATGAAAAGTTGCTGCTTTAAAAGTTGAAGTTGAAAAACTATTAAAAGAAGGTTTCATTTACCCTATTCCATTAAGTGATTGGGTCTCTAATACTGTACCAATTAATAAGAAACAAGGAACCATTAGAGTATGTTTCTACTACAGGGACATTAACAAAGCTTGTTCGAAGGACAATTACCCAACCCTGTATATCGATAAAATTGTTGATGATTGTGCCAAAAAAAAAAAAATCTCTTTCATGGCTGGATTTTCCATTTACAATCAAATAAACATACTCCTTACTGATTAGCATAAAACTGCATTCATCTATCCATGGGGAACTTTCGCTTATCCCAAACTCCCATTTGGTTTGAAGAATGTTGCCGCAAATTTTCAAAGAGAAATGTCTTACGCATTTCATGATATCAAACATATTGTTTAGTCCTACCTAGATGACCTACCGGATCATTCACTAAGACAAAAGGACCTTCTAATGCATTTGAAACCAATCTTCATTAGATATAGGCACTACAATATGCATTTAAATCTGCACAAATGCGTATTTTGCGTACAATTTGGTTGACTACTAGGATTTGTTGTTTTGAAAGAAGGCATTCACATCAATCCTCATAAGGTAGAGGCAATTTTAAACTTGTCTAATCCTTTTAATATTTGTCAACTCTAGAGTTTGCAAGTGAAAGCAAATTTTTTACATAGATTCATCCATAACTATGTCGAACTAACCCAAGGTTTTACCCGACTTTTGAAAAAGGGCATTCCTTTTATTTGGGGTGAGCTTGTTGAAAAATATTTTGATGGATTGAAATACACATTGAACCATGCATCGTTATTGTATCCGCCTAATTATCATTGGGAATACTTTCTATACTTAGCTACGTCAAATGCCACCATTGGCATGGTGTTAGTTCAGGAAGACGGATCTAAAAATGAAATTTGATATATTACATAAGTATAGATCTCATCAAAGCTGAGTTCAAGTATGCACATGTGGAGAAACTAGCTTTGGCAGCTGTTCAAGTTGTTGAACATTTTCGTCACTCTATACTCTTGCGAAAAAAATAGGAACTTCATATTACAACCCTATGGTGTATATTCTTAGCAAATAACTTCTAGGGGGGAATTATTACAAATGGATAATTATCTTACAGGAATTTTATTTGGAGTTTGAAAGATCTAAATCAAAGAAATTATCAATTTTTGCTGAATTATTATGTGACTTTCCCTATACTGACACAGAAACAATGGTAGATTATTCTCTGGAAGATGAATCTCTCTTTCTAATCAGTACATCTGATCCTTAGTATGGAGATATCACCACATATCTTCAAACCCAAAATTTTAGGCTGGAGTTATCTCGAACTCATCGTAGTCGCATCTGCTACCAATCACAGCAATATAACATTGTTGGTGACACTCTTTATCATTGCAGTGTTGATTCTATCTTTCCACGTTACTTAACTCATCAAGAGGCTAAAAAAGCACTAAATGTATTCCATTCTAGAGCATGTAGTGGTCATATGTCTGGTTATGCCACTTCCCAAAAGATGTTGAGTGTTGGATATTTCTGGCCATCCATGTTTACATATTGCATAATCACAGTCAGAATATGCCATAATTGCTGAGTTTATGATCACAATATGTAAGCACCTCGAGCTCCTCTTCACCCTATTATAGTTGTCGGTCGTTTTTCAAAATGGGACATAGATTTCGTCAAATGTAACCCTCACTCGGATGAGGGGCATGGGTATATTATTCTTGTAGTTGATTATTTTACGAAATGGGCTGAGGCGATGCCTACATACAAGGAAGACGAAGAAACTGCAACAATTTTCATTTTCAATCATGTGATTCCCTAGTTAGGTGTCCCACAGGCTGTAGTTACAGACCATGGTAGCCATTTCTTCAATTTATCATGACTGAAAATGGTCAGGTCGAAACTGTTAACAAAGTTTTAACAAACTTGATTAAATGGATGGATGGAATGCATAAAGGAAATTTACATGCCTTGCTTTTTCCAGCCTTGTGGGCATATCATACTACTGCGAAAAAATCTATGGGTTTCACTCCCTTCCAAATTGCCTATGGTTTGGAGGCATTTTTTCCAATTGAATGTGAAATTCCATCTTTGAAGCTAGAAATAGAATTATTACCAACCACCTCTACAGAGGAAGAGTGTGTTTTGCACTTAGCACGTTTAGATGAAACTCGTTGTGAGGCCACTCTGGCTAGCGAGGCTAATAAAAAACGAGTTAACACTCAATTTGATCAAAGTGTGAACGCTTGTTCTTATGTAGCAGGTGACCTAAGGTTTGGTCTACGATCAAGCTCATGAAAAATTAGGTGCGGGTAAATTCCAGCCCATGTGGTATGGCTCTTACATTGTGAAATGAGTATTAGCTAAAGGGGCCTATGAGCTAATCGATTATGATGGTGTTTCTTTAGGAAAGCGCTTAAATGGCCTTTACTTGAAGTGATATTATGCATAAATTATTTCATGAATACTTGTACATTACTTGTTAGTATCTCAACAAATCCCTAAGTTTCTCAACATCACTAAAAGATAGATTCTCATCCCTAAGACTTAGAACTAATTCCAACTTAGGCTCCCTCATTAATTCTAACTCTATTTTCTCTCATATTCCAGAAAATAATATTTACAAAATCCTCACTTTCTCCTATTTTATTAAAAACAACAAATTAATTAATAAAATAATAAAAATGTCACACCCCCCTTTTATCACATATTTACAAATGAAAAATGTCCTTGATGCTCCTGCATCAGTTTGACTATGTTGGACCAACGTTGACTGTGATTGCCCATGCTTGACCATGATTGACCATGGTTGACCATGATTGATTCTCATATTGAGAAAATCCTATGATAAACCCTCAAATAAATATTATAAACCAAGGTATATAAACCCTATGATAAATATTATAAAGTGTAAAATAAACATGGTTGACCATGGTTGATTTTCTTATTGATACAATATTTGTCACAATGCGACGTTGGACCATGGTTAACCATGATTGATTTTCATAATGTGATCATCTTTGGCTTAATGCAACGTTGGACCATGGTTGACTTTCATATTGAGCCAATATTTATCACAATGTGACATTAGACTATGGTTGACCGTGATTAAACAATACGATTAAACCTTATGAATAATATTATACCGTAGGAATATGGACCCTTAGATTAATAAAACCAAGGGATTAATTCTAAAACCCCAAGGGATTATAAACTAAAGGGAATAATATTAAACCCAGGGAATTAATATTATAAACTCATGGTACATTAACCCTAAGACAAATATTATAAACCCTAAAATAAACATGGTTGACCATGGTTGATTTTCATATTGATACAATCTTTGTCACAAAGTGATGTTGTACCATGGTATATAAACCCTAAGATAAATATTATAAACCATAAAATGGTTCACCATGATTGACCATGGTTGACCATCGTTTATTTTCATATTGATATAATCTTTGTCACAATGCGATGTTGAACCATGGTTGATTTTCATATTGAGATAATCTATGTCATACTACAACGTTGGACCATAGTTGATTTTTGTATTGAGAAACTCTTTATCACAATGTGATATTAGACCATGGTTGACGATGGTTGACCATGATTGGTATTCATATTGAGACAATCTTTGTCACAATGTGACATTGGACCATGGTTGACCATGGTCAACCATGATTGAAAAATGGTCCAACATCAGAATGTGACGTTGGACAATTGTTGACCATGGTTAACCATGATTGACTATAATTGATAATGGTCCACCATGTTTGACCAATGCTAACCATGATTGACCATGGTTGATCATGGTTGATCATGATTCACCATGGTTGACCATGATTCGCCATGGTTGACCATGATTGATTTTCATATTAAGAAAACCTTATGATAAACATGTTAAAATTGTATTTAGAAAAGACTTCATTTGACTTGTGTCTTAGTCAAATGGAGAAATTTGATTTTCCACATCAGGGAGATGACTTGGGTGGCAGTTAGCTGGAGTGACATAACTTTGTCTCCTAATTAAATTAGTAAATTTGTGTTTGTACGCTAGAAGTAGAGTTGTGCATGGGTTGATTGCTAAAATATAGCAATCTATTGGAGTTACTGTTAGTTAAACTCAGTTAGATGAGCTCTAGTATTTAGTGAAGTAAGAAGGAGTTAAATTAAGTAGTTATAACAATTTTTAACTCACTGATCTCTAAGTTAACTGATCAATTTACTAAAAAGTCCTAGTCATGCATGTAATTTGAATTCCCTAGTTGGAGCGGAGGAAAAGACACATTGTAATTGTTGGGCGTAGCCCAACTTCTTCCAACTTTTGGGTCAAAGACTCTGCATTTTGAGGAGCGGAGTGCACAGAGCCGATGAAGTTATATTCATTGTGCGGTGTTTTAGGGGATTTAGGGTGGGTCAAAGCCCCTTATTTTGTAATGGGTTTCGGGTATTACTCATGGTTTTCTTGAATCCGGGGTATATGGACCATGATTTTCTTAATGATGTAATGTATATAAGGAGATGTAATACTTTGTAAGATATCATCATGATAGAAGCATATACTGTTCGAATTCTTTGTCTTGTATCTGTATTTTGAGGAAGACTCCACTACTGAGTGCAGGGAGGCCTTGAAGAGTCTACAGTTGAGTGCCCCAACCACCTGCAACTGGGTGCATAAGTTAGGAAGGAACATGTACTCGAGATCATTATTAATAAAGAAGAACTTTTTGCGAAATATTGTGTACCTTTCTGTATTCATTTATGTTGTTATTGATATCGTCATGCATGTGTTTTACTGAATTGCATGAAATATTGCGTACCTTTTTGTATTCATTTATGTTGTTATTGATATCTTTTGTTGTGCAAGAGTCTAGTTTAATTGGGCTTCCTATCTATGCGAGGAATTTTTGATAGACTACAGGGAAGCATAGGAAGAAGGGAAGTCGTTCAACTATGCTTGGTTATTAATACTCATCACGCTGATCGCTTGGAAGAAACCAGAAGACTCGCAGTTTACATATGTCGATGTAGATGTTTGTGAGGTAGTAAGGTATGCCTCCCTCTGGTTTACTATGGAGTCGACACGCACAAGAGAAAATAGGTTTTTCTTTATGGTGATGGCAATGGATATACACATGGTGGTGAATTAACATCTAAGGTTGTCACCTAGTTTTTATAAGCAGTATTGTCACATTCTAGATTTCAAAGTAGACTTTCATAGAGATTATATGAAGGTGACAAAGGAACAAAATGAGACATGGAACCCATTGCCATACTTAGTAACTAAAGATGATTTTCTCACCCTAGTATAGCAATGGCCAGAAGAATGGATGACTCCACTTGGTCGATCAGTTGGAATAAAGAAGGGTACCTCGCAGGATGCAATTACAAGAGGAAAGGATGTAAAGGTGGAAACAGAGGAAACATAGCAGGAGCATGAGGAACCCCTTAGTGATGCAGGATTATTTGAGAAGTCATCTTTAATTTTCAGAAGGAGAGACTTAACTACCGCAGGCAAGAGGAAAAAGAAAAAGGCAATTAAGTCCAAGGGCAGAGAAACACTTGTCCTCATTGATGGGGACATCGACAAGATCAGAGAGAAGGTTTAGGAGATCACATTAGAGACATAGGACATAATTGATGATTGATATAGAACGATCTTGACTAAAGTATAGAAAGGCATCACAGAGCTGAAGGCATTTCGACAAGTAGAAAAACAACCAGAACAAAGAGATCAATCACTGCAGATAGAAAAAAGAATAGAAACACAATTTCGCATTAGCATTGTGCATGTGCCAATTGGGGCACTTCACTAGTACTCACCAGAGGAAAAAGAGTGAGATAAATTATGAAATAATTTCAGCATAAATATTTTTGTGCTACCCATTCAAATGTTGCATGAATTCACTCAAATTTTAACAATTGAGCTGAAGGAGTGGGATTAACGAACCTCAGCGATGACAATGCAGATGAAAAAGGAGAAATTTGCACTGAAGAAGCAGCTAGAGGAGGTGGCTAAACATAGAGATGATGCAATTCAATGACAAAAGCACTTGGAAAAATCCATTCAAGAGAGTTGTAGTAGATTCCTAGATGTGAAGATCGTTGATGAGGAACCACCAGTAGAAAAGGTTGTGAAATCAAATAATACATTGGCAAAGTTCAAATTTGATTGTGAAGTGGAGATATTAGAGTTGAAAACAAGGTTTCAAACAGCCATGCCACTAGAAGAATGGGAGCATAGATAGAAAGATTTAAAGTCAGCATTAAAAGGAATCTCTGAAACGTTGGTAGACTGCAAGAAGCTATTGGATGACATGATGCATATTTGGACCTCACTGCAGGAGGATCCAAACATCCAGAAAATTGAGGAAGAGTTACAGGTGAAGCAAAATCAGTGCAACAAGATCCTAGAAGCTGTAATGATCTTACTTGTCTTGCAGACACTTGCCAACATTATGGAAGGGAAGAACCTCCAAAAGAAGATAGATGAGCTTTAGAGGAAGGAGCAAATATTACAAGAAAGGACTCAAACATGGTAGGATGAGGTGCTCAAATTGTCTCAAGTAGTGGATGATAGGCTCAAAGAATTAAAGAAAAGGGAGGTAGAGATACTGCAAAAGGCTGTTGGCCCAACCATAGAGGAATTCCTGGAGGAAACGCACAAGCATGAGAAACAACTAGCAGAAACAGTCCAATAGTATAATGTAGTATACAACAAAATTGCAACGAAGATCAAGGGAACCAAAGCTGAGTGACTCGGGACTTGTCAAGGGTGAGTGTTAGGGGCTTGTTGGGTGCAGCCCAACTTCGTCCAAGTTTTGGGGCAAAAACTCCGTATTTTGAGGAGTGGAGTGTGCGGAGCCGACGATGTTATATTCATTGTGCAATATTTTAGGGGCTTTAGGGCGGGTCAATGCCCCTTATTTTGTAACGGGTTTCAGATATTAGTCATGGTTTTGTTGAAGTGGTATATGGACTATGGCTTTTGTAATAATGTAATGTATATAAGGAGATGTAATAATTATTAATATATCATCATGATAGAATCATAAATTGTTTGTATTCTTTAACTTGTGCTTGTATTTTGGGGAAGGCTCCACAACTTGGTGTGCAGAGGCCTTGAAGAGTCTGCATATGAGTGTGCAGACCACCTGCAACTAGGGGCATAGGTTAGGAAGGAGCATGTATTGAAAAGCATTATTAATAAAGAAGAAAATTTTGGCGAAGTGTTGCATCTCTTTATGTGTTTATTGTTTATTGTTATGTATTTGGTTATGCATGATTTTCATATAATTATGCAAAGAACTATAAGATATATTGTTATTTGTTATATTTTATGGGTTTAATATGAATTTGTTAAATTAGTCATCTTCAAGAAGTTTTGATGCATGCAAAGTTAGAATATCAATATAAATTAGATGTAAATGCACATCACCACTGTGCGGATATCCCTTTAGTTGTAGAAAATTGGTTCTGCACTCTCCCATAACTTCTTTAAGTGAGATCGCGATCTACTTGCAGGTCGTTGCCGAAAGGGCTAGTAGTTAAGGGTTTTGTTGGTGCACAACATGTTCTGAACTTGGGTCAATCCCCCTCAAACCAACAATAATTGTCAATTGTATACAAGTTGAGTGTACACATTTTGCATTGGAGCAGGTTGTCAATTCCTTAAGGATTTCCTCAAGGAAATAGGGAATTCTCCTATTTTTTTATGGGATAATTTCCTCAAGAATTGTGCAAGGAAATAGGTGTAAATAGGAGACAAACTCAAATATTTTGAATATTTTTTTTTCAAATTTAGACATGTAACAGGAGTGCTACAGGAGGTGCTACAAGAGGCCCTGTTTTTCTACAGGAGCGAGATAACTTGCCGAATTTCCAAGTAAATAAAATGCAAATGGGATGTTTTTCTTTATTAAGTAGGATTTATTAGGACTCCATTACAATTGGAATCAATCCAAAATTCCCCTATTAACATGTGCTAAAAAATAGCAGCAAATTACTACTCTAAAAATTTAAAATTCACGAACTAGTGAGCTAGTTAACCTACCAAATGCCTAACCTAATAAAGTGAAACTTCTGTGGAGTAAATTTTGTTATTAACTTGAATTTTTATATGATCCAATAAATGTGGAATCAAATAAAATTAATCTCATTAACACATTCTAGAAAATAGAAGAAAATCACTACTATTTTGCTACAAGGGATTTCCAGAAATTCTAGATTTGTGGACTAGTAGACACATCCAACTACCTCAATGATGAATATAAATTTTAAAATATATTATAAGGATTCATAAAGCTTGTGAATCTGTAAATAATCTTCAAAAATACTCACTTCATTCATATAACCAATGTAACCTACAACAAAATAAGCATGAATAGTAAATGCATAAATAAGAGATGCAAACGAAATAAACATTCAAAGGAAATAAATAAATTGTACAAGAGGGATCTAAGGCTCTCGGGATGGCAAAGCCCAAGGATACTCAAAGGAATATTAAGGAATCCAAGCTTTATAAGCTAAAAAGGGCACCAAAATTCATTATTTTAATCAATCAAAGTACATTCTTGCTATAAATGAAAGTGGAGTTGTTAAATAACAAGTTTTCTCAGCAAGAAGACTAAGAAATACATGCTCCTAGAGGGAAATTTGAATTGGTACTTATGCAAAGTGATGAGTAGGCATTATCCTCCAAAGGAGGAAGCTTTCCCCTCCAAAATCCCTCAAATAGTGGATTTGGTTCCCATCACTAGGAATCTGCATCAAATGAGAGGGAACACATTCCTAGATTTTTTCAATCAGTAGAGCTCAATAATTTGTCAATAATTTCATTATATTTTGTTCATTTATTATCAAATATTGGTCCATCCTATAGTAGGGAGCATGTCCCTATATTATATCATTCAAAATTTACTCCATATTCTCTCAGTATTCTAAAAAAAAAATAATATTAGGCTTCTAATATGAAATTATCTATAAACCTTCCTAAGAACATATTAAATCTAAAAGAAAAGTTATTAAGTGTAGAAGGATAGGTTTAAAATAGACTTCATGTGCCTAAGAAAATCTAGATGAGCCTTAATTTTTTGTCTAATATGGAGGCCCATCATAGCCTCCTACTAAAACTGTTGCTCATCCTCTCGGAAACCTATCCAAATTCTTGCCATGTTGTTCTTATTTTTTTCTTCAGAAGTATTTTCATGAAATTCCCTTCCTTAACTCAATGGAATATGATTTCAATGGTTTATTGCATTTCATGGACTTCATAGACAAACTTTCCATGTTGCAAATGTAGAATTTCTAGAAAATTTTGATCTGTTTTTATAAACAATCTGAAAACAAATTTGCTTTTCTTACAAACACATAATTTCTCTACTCAATTTTCAGCGGAATTAGGAACATAAATAAAACAAAGTCACACAATTGAAGACAATTTTTTTAATAGGGAACCCAACTACAAAAAGCCCTTTGCTTGATCAAAATTTTATTGATAGCAAAAATTGAGCAAATAATCTCTTACAAACTGAAATTGTTTCAATCTGAAAGACACACTTATCTTTCTTGCTTGATCTAAGCTTGAAACCCTTACAAGACTGTTGATCTTTGTTTCCCTTTACCAACCTATTCACAATCCTCTCTTGCACACTCCTCCTCTCACAAGATCCACGCAAAAACACATGCTTCCTATTGCTTGGTCTCACCAATTTGTGCTCACCAAAACAATTATTAAAATTTTGCCTTCATTCCTCATTTTAAAGGCAATTCGAATGGTTAAAATTAGTGAGTTTTCTAATTAAGGAATTGAAATAAAGCTTTTCTAGTAACTTAACAAAAGTCAACAAAACTAGTTAAATGGATCCTCCTAAAATTTAGGAGGCTAACTCCACTTAAGCATTCAGTTCCCAATTTAACTCACTAGAAAATAAAACTCGACCTTCAACTTCAATACATCAGTTAACTTCCTCATGGACTCCTAATTTTTAGGGAAACTCCTAAATTTTCGGAACTTGAGCATGCATAAGAATGAACTCGAGTTTGACTCCTTGAATTAAGGCACAAATCAAGGAATTAATTTCTTGCTACTATTTTTAGCAGGCAAGTTGTGCCTCTTTTTCCTATAGTTCCTCTCTAAGCCTCTACAACTTCTCCTTCATGACTAATTCTTTTAGCCTCATGTTAGCCAATTCCTTACCCATTTGTTGCACTTTTTCCTCCATGAGGTCCACATATTCTACCTTCTTGGATTTTGAAATTTGCATCTATATATGAGTTCTTCCTATTTCCCTTTCCAACTCAAAAAAGAGTGGTATTGAAAATTTGGTGGGTATAATTCTCCCAACCTCAATGAATTTGTGGTAAGAGCTCCAACCCCCTGCCTCTTGTATTGTTTAATGTGTTTACCAGTACGTAGGCTACGACCTTCTCTCTTCCTCCAGGACCACGTTTCATAAATTTTCAGACTGGATACTCCTGGAACACACCGTCATAATTTGAAAGCCTCGTTTCATCAAATTTTCATACTAGACCCATCAACAACATTGAAGCTCAAAATCAATCACAACTACAATACAACAATCAAATATATCTGCATCAACCAATCACTAAAAGTCAATCATCAATCTCTGAATCAACCACAACTGAATCAATCAATCACTGATAACCCAACATCATTAAAGTAAATCACAATCAATCAATCTGAACATTCAGAACATTATCACTAGAACACAAAGAAGAACCCAGAACTATGCATCAATGACCATAACCAATTGCAACTTCAAACATCACATTACGTATCGTATACGCTACTTCAATGTGTCGAACTAGCGTGTATACGCTCTTTTATCAAAGCGAACCAGCATACAGATATGCAAATACTAACTTAAAAACTTCATAACTATTCCAGACTTTAGTCAAACCCAGATCATAACATTTATAAAATAAAACACGTGTCAGTATTCAAATCTAGACTATCCCTTATCAAAACACGTAATGATAATTCATTTTAGGTCTTATTCCATCATCCATCATCAACCACATAGGTGCATCCTTAGTTCAGATCAAGAAAAGCATTAGAAACCCATAACCTGCATATTTGATCTAACACTTCATCAAATATTAAATACTTACACACCTTGGCCTAATGATCTTCTCCTCCTTATATAGTTTTAGGCCTTCCTTAGTACCTCGGAACAAAACCACGTAGGACCAATACCTTGGGCCAAATAATTCAGACCAATACCTCGGACCAATACCTCAGACCAAATACCTTGGACCAAATACCTCAGACCAATATCTTGGACCAAAATCTTGATTTTCCATCTCATATGCGCTTTTCCTTTTGTGAAAATGCGTGTATACATATACACTCCCTTTTTTCTTTTAACCCGCGTGTATACACTGCTTGGACAAAGTGAACAATCGTATACTTATTAAACCACTCTCTTTCTTCAATCTCTAGAGTTGGATCTGTAATCCTTTATTGTTAACCTATTGCACTGTGAACTGTCATCTGTGTGAGTCACCATAAAGGAAAACACCCGTATCATAATGCCAATAGTTGTAAGGATGCATCATGCTTAAGAATCTGTAAATAACTTACAAAAAGACTCACTTCAATCATTTAACAAATGTAACCTACAACAAAAGAAGCATAAATAGTAAATGCAAAAATAAGAGATGCAAGTGAAAAATACATTCAAAGGAAATAAATAAATTGTATAAGAGGGCTTTGAGGCTTCTGGGATGGCCAAGCCTAAGGATACTCAAAGTCCTATGAAGGAAACCAAACATTAGAAGCTAAAAATGGCACCAAACTACATTATCTGAATCAATCCAAGTACATTCCTACTAGAAATGAAAGTGGAGTTGCTAAATAACAAGTTTTCTCCACGAGAAGACTAAAAATTACATGCCCCTAGAGGGCAATTAGAATTTTTACTTATACAAAGTGATAAGGAAGCATTTTCCTTGAAATGAGGAAGGTTTCCCCCTCCAAAATCCATCAAATAGTGGATCTAGTTCCCAACACTAGGAATCTCCATTAAATGAGAGGGAACACATTCCTAGATTTTCTCAATCAGTGGAGCTCCAGAATTTGTTAATAATTTCATGATATTTTGTTTGTTTATTCTCCAATATTGGTCCATCTTATAGTAGGGAGCAAGTCCCTATATTATCTCATTGAAAATTTACTCTAGAGGGATAACACCATAAGATGGTATTCTTGTAGAAAGCTCTAGAGGGATAACACCATGCATGCTTCATAGGACCCCAAGAGAAAGAATAAAACTCTGCCACAGGTCCAAACTGTTATAGAAAAAATATGGCCAAGTAATGATCGAGATTTTCATAATCATCTCTAAGCGACTATTGTGATCCAAGCTTTAGACAATACTACCAAAGCCTCGACGAGGCATACTTATGTGTTAGTAAAATAGGATTCCCTTATTGTATTGTAGCCCAAACTCATCTCATTATAGCCTGAGAAGGTGTACGGGATGGAACGTTATATGGATGAATATCGTTAATACACAACCTTACCTTAGTCCAAATGTTTGACATAAAACCGTAACCAATGGCCAAGACTGGGCATTGCATATTCGAGTAGCTAAGATTGAGCACGAGAAGATCGATGGCTCACAAGAAATCCAATATGATGTAATCCCAGAGGGTTGCATCTTGGAAGCCATATAAAGTTTCACACAAAGGATAACACTTTGGATGATGCAAGCCCGAGAAGAGTTGGAAATGAAATATTGAGTAATTGGTGGAGCTTTAGAGTGAGAGGTCCCCATCAGACAACTCATCCTAGAAGGCTCTCCCTGGAGGAAATCCAAAGGAGTTCTGGAGGAGATGCTCAGGATGATATAGGGCTAGGTTATCATGGTAGGAGAAAGAGTGTTATGAATCTTGAGCAATGACTATGTAGAGAGGTGTGGGACCACAATGCACATAGGCCCAGAGATCCCTGTTCCCGAAAGTTAAAAGGTGAAACATTCTTTGGAGGGTGTAGGATAACGTAAGCCAGGGATATGGTGGCACACATGTAAGCCTCACATTATAGCCATTGGTATGATGGTAGAACCACCTTATAGGTCAGCCTGAAAGGCCATCCTTGGAGAAAAATTTGAATGTACAAATGAAAAGGGGTGGGTAACAAAGCCCTGGTAATGGTAATGTTGCCACCAAATAATGCCTATCAAATAACCCTATAAATGCATATTTTAATATAAGGTGAGCGTGAATGGGTTGGATGGTTAAATAAATAAATAAATATACATGCAGCTAATACACACAATCCAAGTGGCGTTGAGAGGTTGATTAGGACTACCATGCGGATTCCATGTGGCAGAAGGGAAAGATGGCACCTTTTGATTCATTTGAACTCAATTAGTTATGACTTTCAATCCATAGGTTGGATTGAAGCAATTTTTTATATCACTTGAATCATCTTGATGAGACAAACACAATAGTAATGATAAATAAAGGTTTTAAATTAGTTGAAAAGACTGAAATTTTTATACCCCTTTTCCATAATGACACCTTGGAACTTGGGTCAGCATAGTAACCACCTCCTTTTATCAATGGTTGGAAAGGATTTTAGGGTGTGTGTGTGTGTTACTATTTTTCATTTTTAGTAGGAATGGTTAGTAATCAATTCATATTAATATACATTTTTTTCCATTAATGCCCTCAAATTTTATTCAAGCTTTCTTTCTCATTATTTAAGGTTTAAATTAGGGAAAGATTTTATGTTTCTCTATGTGCACAAATATTGTGATTTGAAATGATATTGTTGACATCGAGATATTAGTCTTAGAAACTATTTAAATAGTTAATTTTTATTTTAAAATATACCATGTTATATTTCCTTGTAAGTATAATGAATGCATTAGTTGGGGTATTAACTAGGACATTTATTAAACTTTAACTCTTTGGATCTAAAGAACCAATTTGGTGATGGGGAATGTTTCTATACCACCTTCTTCATCATATTTTTATCTATTTGTTTATCTAAATCTAAATTTATTTAAGATATTTCATGTGGTTCGATTATATAAAAATCAACTAGGTGGAGAGGGAGTTTTTTTTCACCTCTAATTTAACATAGTAAATATTGGTTTCCTATGATATAAACTACCTACCTTGTTCAACTTGGTTGAAACAAAACTTGGAAATAATACCCTTAATTATGTGCCTTTTTTTTAGGGATCCTACCTATAATCCAACCTTAGTTTCAAAGATAACATAGGAAGAGATTTTATTTACTCGACATTTCATCTTACTAGGAAATCCAAATGTCACTTGAGTGTTGTCTCTAGCTTTTTATCTAATGATGAAAATCTTGATCGTATAGTGACTACCTATTTTAATGATATTTATCATTTCTAATGAGAGATATACCTAGATATATCAATTCTTATTCTAGTACTTAGGCATCTCCCTTTGTTTCTAATGAAATTGTTGCAAAACATGTTGCTTCATTGATATAATCTCTATTGATAGGAATACTAAGTGAAAATTTCCATTACTTATCAAGTTTATTTTATTGGAGAACAACTCTTTCAAATTCTCTGAACCTAAGGTAGTCATTCAACTTGTTGAGCTTCCCAACCTTACAAGCTTGAGCTTGTTGTACACCAAGCATTCTTCTTTTTTATAGGGATTGCATGAAGAAAGCCTAAAGGAAAAGCCTTCACCTTCATATTAACATCATATAGGAAATGAGTTATAGAGAGATGATGTATTAATTTACAAAGAAGACAACTGAATTAATTAACTCAGTAGTAGATATATTGCTTTCATCATATGTTGAATATAGATTTTCTTTTCTATGATGAAATGTAAACCTAGAAAGTTAATTTCAACAATGGAAACATTTAATTAGATAATGTACATGAAATTTTTTACAAAATATTATCACCTTATCAATAAAGAGTTGGGTTAATATATATTTTTAAAATTTAATACTGTGATGATGGGCCAATACCATGGCTTATCAATATCACATGCACTTTTGTTGACGTTGCGATCAAAACACTCCAAAGTTTTTCTTACACTTGAATTTTGGAGTCTACTAAGGATATTACAATCTATCATTATATAGTCACTTCATTGTCGATTGATGTTTTATTAAGTGTTTAAGACATCTTCTTGGACTCTATGTGTCAAAGTCACTTTCTCACACATGCTCTGTCCTCGATAAGTTAATAAGCACACCTCCTTTACGCAAACTTGAACAAGAAATCCAATATGATGTAATCCCAGAGGGTTGCATCTTGGAAGCCATATAAATTTTCACACAAAGGATAACAATTTGGATGATGCAAGCCCAGGAAGAGTTGGAAATGAAATATTTAGTAATTGGTGGAGCTTCAGTGTGAGAGGTCCCCATCGGACAACTCATCCTAGAAGACTCTCCCTGGAGGAAATCGAAAGGAGTTCTGGATGAGATGCTCAGGATGACATAGGTTAAAAGGGTAGGAGAAATAGTGCTATGAATCTTGAGCAATGACTATGTAGAGAGGTGTGGGACCACAATGCACATAGGCCTAGGGATCCTTGTTCCCGAAAGTTAAAAGGTGAAACACGCTTTGGAGGGAGTAGGATGACGTAAGCCTGGGATATGGTGGGACACATGTAAGCCTCACATTATCACCATTGGTGTGAGGGTAGAACCACCTTATAGGTCAACCTGCAAGGCCACCCTTGGAGAAAAATTTGAATGCACAAATGACAGGGGATGGGTAACAAAGCCCAGGTAATGGTAATGTTGCCATCAACTGATGCCTATCAAATAACCCTATAAATGCATATTTTAATATAAGGTGAGCGCGAATGGGTTGGATGGTTAAATAAATATACATGCAGCTAATACACACTATCCAAGTGGCGTTGAGAGGTCGATTAGGACTGCCATGCAGATGCCATGTGGCAAAAGGGAAACATGGCACCTTCTGATTTGTTTGAACTCAATTATTTACGACTTTCAATCCATAGGTCAGATTGAAGAAATTTTTTATATCACTTGTATCATCTTGATGAGACAAACACAATAGTAATGATAAATCAAGGTTTTAAATTAGTTGAAAAGACTAAAATTTTTATATGCCATTTCCATAATGACACCTTGGAACTTGGGTTAACATAGTAACCACCTCCTTTTAACAATGGTTTGAAAGGATTTTAGGGTGTGTGTGTGTGTTACTATTTTTCATTTTTAGTAGGAATGGTTAGTAATCAATTCATATTAATATACATTTTTTTCCATTAATGCCCTCAAATTTTATTCAAGTTTTCTTTCTCATAATTTAAAATTTAAATTAGGGAAAGATTTTATGTTTTTCTATGTGCACAAATATTGTGATTTGAAATGATATTGTTGACATCGAGATATTAGTCTTAGAAACTATTTAAATAGTTAATTTTTATTTTAAAATATACTACATTATATTTCCTTGTAAGTATAATGAATGCATTAGTTGGGGTATTAACTAGGAAATTTATTAAACTTTAACTCTTTGGATCTAAAGAACCAGTTTGGTGATGGGGAATGTTTCTATACCACCTTCTTCATCATATTTTTATCTAAATATAAATTTATTTAGGATATTTCATGGGGTTTGTTATATAAAAATCAACTAGGTGGAGAGGGAGATTTTTTTCACCTCTATCCTAACATAGTAAATATTGGTTTCCTATGATATAAACTACCTACCTCGTTCAAGTTGGGTGAAACAAAACTAGGAAATAATAACCTTAATTTTGTGCCTATTTTTTACGGATCCTACCTATATTCGAACCTTAGTTTCAAAGATAACATAGGAAGAGATTTTATTTACTCGACATCTCCTCTTACTAGGAAATCCAAATGTCACTTGAGTATTGTCTCTGCCCTTTTATCTGATGATGAAAATATTGATCGTATAGTGACTACCTCTTTAATGATATTTATGGTTTATAATGAGAGATATACCTAGATCTATCAATTCTTATTCTAGTACTTAGGCATCTCCCTTTGTTTCTAATGAAATTGTGGCAAAAAATGTTGTTGCTTCATTGATATAATCTCTATTGATAGGAATAACAAGTGAACATTTCCATTAATTATCAATTTTATTTCATTGGAGAACAACTCTTTCAAATTCCATGAACCTAAGGTAAGTCATTCAACTTTGCTGAGCTTCCCAACCTTACAAGCTTGAGCTTGTTGTACACCAAGTGTTTTCCTTTTTTAATAGGGATTGCATGAAGAACACCTAAAGAAAAAAGCCTTCACCTTCATATTAACATCATATAGGAAATGAGTTATAGAGAGATGATGTATTGATTTACAAATAACACAATTGAATTAATTAACTCATTAGTAGATATATTGCTTTCATCATATCTTGAAAATAGATTTTCTTTTCTATGATGAAATGTAAACCTAGAAAGTTAATTTCAACAATGGAAACATTTAATTACATAACGTACATGAAATTTTTTACAAAATATTATCACCTTATCAATAAAGCTCTGGGTTAATATATATTTTTAAAATTTAATACTGTGATGATGGGCCAATACCATGGCTTATCAATATCACATGCACTTTTGTTGACATTGCGATCAAAACCCTCCAAAAAAATTTTACACTTGACTTTTGGAGCCTACTAAGGATATTACAATCTATCATTATATAGTCACTTCATTGTTGATTGATGTTTTATTAAGTGTTTAAGACTTCTTCTCAGACTCTAAGAGTCAAAGTCACTTTCTCACACATGCTTAGTCCCCCATGAATTAATAAGCACACCTCATTTACGCAAACTTGAACAGGCATACGGAAGTCCATAAAAATAGTGCCTACACAATGTTCAATCTATGTCTATCGTTAGTGCGCACTCTCCATTGATAATCCCCCTCACTTTGATTGAAATTGTTCTCTTATCACGTTATTTTTCCCAATGGCCACTTTTACACACCTTTTCTTTCATAAGTGCCACTTTCATGTTTGTGAATATCATTTTTCTTTGTTTTCACTTTTAAAAGTGACACTTTTTTGTTATATTTGCTATAACATGTGTCTCTCTCACTTGTGTTAGCATTTGCATGTGTCATTTTACTTTTTCTTACTATCACCTTTTGGTAAGGCAAGTATTGCACCTAGTAAAAGGGAGTCATTAGTACATTCATGAAGGGTAGTTCTGATGCACTCTCATGGACTACTGTGTTCTATCCATCATACCTACATGCATTAGATACATTCCCCAAATCCTGAGCATTTTTTCATTAATGTCATCACTTGTGTCGCAAAGTGTATCTTAAGTGTCGCACTTGGAGGTACGTGTTGTCTTGTTGTCATTTCGATGAGGACATGTTAATTTTGGGTGGTGAATGCTTTGTTGTCGAGTGATTAATAATTTTCAAGTGTGTGGTCATGTTCAAGTCATGTTTTTGTTCCATCTCTCACTCTTGGATCCCACACTTAGTCATTTTCTGTAATTGATCCTTCTTTGATTAGCCTCCTCCCAAATTGTCTCCTTGAACTACGCATTATGCAGTTTCAGACCATAAGAGGCTTATCATTCCCTCAGGAACTGCATATTGTGCATTCACAGTGCTTAGTGAGGCCTTCCTAACCTCATAAATTGTGCAATCTTTCCTCTTAGTCAATCTTTCACTATGCATTGGGCAGTCTCAGTCAACACTCTAACTCTCTATCTCTCTTAAATGTGTAAATTCACAATCTAGTGGCTTAGTCTCTCCCTTGAACTGTGAATTGTGTAATCAAAGTGAACAAGCCCTTCCCTTCTAGTTATTTGACTTGCTCAACTGCACAACATTTAGTCACTAGCCTCCCAAAATTACACATTTCATATTCATCGTGAGCAAGCCTTCATTACTATCTCATTGCAAACTTGTCCCTCCTTGTCTCCTAGAACTGTGCCCTGTGCAATTTCAGTGAGCAAGCCCTCAGTGTTGTCTCCTTAGCTCCCTCAACTATGGAATATTGCTTCTTAGGCCTCCATTTACTATGCATTTAATAGTCACAATCATGATTGCCTCACTCCTCTCCTTTGCAACTGTGCACTGTGTAATCTGTGAGCCTTTGTCCCTATCTAGTACTGAATTTGAGGCCAATCAATGATTCTCAAGAAGAAAGTTAGACTAGAAGATTTTGGAACTGATGCCATCTTGTCATGAGTCAATTTCATTTGCAGGTACCATATTTTAACATGACAGGATGATGCTCAGAAAGGAGAAGGATACTATCCAAGGTGACACTCAAGAAGACTGCAAAATAGGATGATCACTAAACCAGTAGATGAATGGACACTAGATTGCGAAAGAAGTTGGAATATCTAGATCACATAAAAGACTCCATATCTTCAAGCCTTTTGGAGGATAAATAGTGTTAGTTTCAGTCTTTTCATCCTTTCTCTAGTGATCAAATATTCTCTTTCAAAGTGGTCTCAGAGTGTCAAGGTCAAATTTTGTCATTTCAGTGAGTCTTCAAGCAAAATTTGGTCACTAGGTATTAGGTCTAGGGTTTCTTTTCACTCCTGTCAGAGTTGTCCAAATGTCGGATCCATGTCTCCATGCAGTTGAGTGTACCATCATTCAAAGCGTTGTCATCATCATGCCAAGCTTCACTGGGTTATTTTACACCTTGTTCATGCTTCAGTTGTGCCTAGGCAAAGTTCGTTTCCCTCTCTTAGCGTTTTGAAGGAAATTTCTCCTGGATGGTCAAATCATCAGAAACATTTGTATCCTGATGTTCATACACCTTCCCCTATCCTTAATGTACCTTATTAAACACCTTCCATCATTGAGATCCCCCAAATTCCTAATTTTCGCACAAACCCTAGTTTCTTGCTACAACTTGGCAATTTTCTAGGTTGGGCCTGTGTTTGGCCCTTTTGGCCCCCTTCCCCTCACTAAATTTCTGATATTCCACTTTCCCCTACTTCCTAACATCCCTCCCTAATTGCAAAAATTTCCTCAAGAATTTAGAAGCCCCCTATCCCCTTCATCTCGCTTCATTTCGACAAATCCCCTGTTCCACACATCGGGATAGCTTTTACTCCAATGATGTTTCTAAGCAAGGAAAGATGAATTTGGAAAAATGGAGAGAGATTTTTGTCCAAAACAGGCCAAGGGATAAAAACCTCCTTCACTTTTTACACAGGTGTCATGGTTTTAGAGAAATGTCAAAAATACAATTGCCTCGGGAGAATTGACGCACCTCTGAAGGGACCTTGGGAAAATCAAGTTTTATCCTAGTTTGGTTGGCAAAATGACTTTCCTGATGAGTCAAATGATAACTAGACACAAAGAGATTTCCAATGAGCTATCATAAGCTCAATTTGGAGTTGAGGAACACCTTCCAAAGTTGCCTGCAACAGCACTCTGCCTTGAGGCAACCTCATTTGGCATATTTTGACTAGTCTTGGTAGATTTGATTTTTGAAAAGAAAATGAACTCCAAATTGAAAAATTCTAGTTGATTTGGAAAGTAGACCCAAAAACCTTTCCAACGAGCTATCCCGTGCCTGATTTGGACATTGGGAAGGCCTCTAAATGTCTTCTGCAACAATTGCTATGCACTGGGTAGGTGACGTGGCGCACATAACCCGCGCGGCGCATTGGGCTCTAATTTCCAGTGTAAATTTACACTGGCAGGGCGCATAGGGAAGGCACGGTGCATACAGCTAACAAGCCCAAAAAATTGCCAAAGCTTGCTCTAAAATGCCCAAAACATGTGGATTAACATTGATACAAGTAGATTGATCCTTGGCCATTGCTCTTCATCCAAATTTGATGGTGGTTTGATGGTGCTTGTTGCATGGTGAGTATTCAAAGGAAAGAAAACCCTATCTCTTCAAAATTTGCAAAGGATATTGCTGTTAGGGTTTTATATTGACTGTTTGCCTCCAAATCTCCCCTCACCTCATCACTTCCTAATTCCATACGCCTCTTGTTTTCCTTATTCCCCAAAATTATACCCCTATCCTATTTCCTAAAACCCAAATACAAACCCCAAACCCTAGTCCATATACAAAACACCTAACACATTCCCTAATTCCCTATCTCCCTAACTAAACCCTATCCCAACATTCCCTCATACTCATTCCTAAGTCCCACTATCGCTATCCCTAAAGTCATTGCATTCCTTATCATTCATGTCATTCGTACACTTCCCAAAACATCAAGCTTTCCACACAGTCAAGTAACTGTCCATTGTTCCTATATTTGTCAAAATTCCAAAGGGCAAAATATCACTTGACAAGACCCCACTGTCCACACTGCCCTATTTCTCACAGTCCCTCCCACATTTGGCAATTGAAACAAAAGCACCAAATTCTCATTCTTCATCTCATTGAAGCCAACACAGACTTTGAAACACCAATAGAGATGGACACCGACACATCAACAATAACTCTACGACTGAAACTGCATGCACCAGGAGGACACTAAAACATCGCAAAATGCATGATCGACTCTGAATATTGACTGAAGCTTCTTTGGCTGAGCATGGCACTTGATGGGGCACCTTCAATCCAAATTTCAAGGATTTTGGAGAAAATTTTGTCATTTTTGAATTTCTTTGGTCACAAAACAGGGTTTTCCTCCCTATGCACCACGCCACGTGGCACGCACTTTTTCTAGGGAGCTCCAAATCACAAAAAGTTTACATTTCTGGATTTGGCATGAAAAATCATAGTTTTTGGTGCATGGCCAAGAAGTTTGGGCAAATTTTGAGTCCTTAAGAGGTCAAAAACACTCAAAAAATGACCTCACTGCCCCTATTTTGACACACAGGAAGCAGTCTTGGGAGAATGGACTTTTGGAGAGGCAAATGGACACCAAATTGAAAAATTCCACTTGAGTTGGAAATTAGACAGGAAGGGCTTTCCAACGAGCTAGTTTGAGCTCAATTTGGACTTCGGGAAGTTCCTCAAACTCAGATAAACTCAAAGTGGCGTGATGCATAGAGGATTTGGCGCAACGCATAGAGGATTTTTGCCTAAATTTTCACCTCCAGCTCAGAAATTCGGCCAGTTTTGGCTAGTTTTGCTTCTAGATGAAATTATTGATCTATCTAGATGTAATTGAAGGACCATGATGTAATATTGGCATATTTTTACTTGTTCTAGAGGATTCATGCGTTAAAGAATGAAAATTTAATGAATGAATCAGTTTCCTACCTTATAGAGGCAAGTTGTTTTGATTGCCTAGATTTCAGTGCTTTGTTTAGAATTGGTTGAAACAACACCTAGAATGATGAGCTCGACCCCTAGAGGCAAGGGAATGGGTTTGGCTTGTCTATATTATGTAATTTCTAAGTAATTTTCATGGTTGGACTCTTGAGAAAGCCTTGAGCCTCATTGTACATTCATATTTCCATTTTGGCTAAGGAATTGAGACCAGGGTTTGTAGCACTCTTTGGGATTCATGTGGCAATTTGTCTTGGTATAGTGCTTCTCTTTGTTATTTTGATTTTGTTTATGTATGTCATTATCTATTTTATGTCTTCTGAACTAAACAAACAAGAGCGTAAGTAGAATACATTGAAAATGCAATGCTCTACTTGAAGTTTGCTTTAGTTGTTTGATGTTTTCAGTTGCTTGGGGAGGATTCATGATTGCCCTTGCCCTCTTCAACACCTCACCTACCTTTTCCTTCCACCTCATTCAATTTTAAGTGCCAAAATGATTGCCTACCTTGCCCCATTGAGATCCCTGCAGGACTGAGCCTCAATCCCCGCATCCCAAAAATCTATTTTCTCATCTGAGCCAACAAAACTCCATTTTATCAAATCAATCCTTGCACTTCATACCTAGTCTAAAATTAGCTTTTATTTCAGTCATCTCAAGCCCCATCGATTATATTTTGTCGAGATTGACTCGGAGAGAGCCCTCTCCTGTCCTCGTAGGGCTAGCTACGAGGTTGAGCGTGGTTTGCTGTGGACCTAGAAGCTTACCTTTTCAGCCTGAGGTAAATTTAATTGAAAGAGAAAAAAGGGAATACTACTATTTTGGAGATAAATCTTGATCTTTGATTTGTTTATACTACTATGCATTTTCTAGAATATTGTGTGGAGGTTAAATCTCTACCATCCACCTAATAATTATTTATTTGATATAAATTAAATTCTGGAGACCATATTATAAAATAGACATGTTTATCAGTGTAAATAATTATTGATAATTAAATTAAAATTTTGGGAGACCTATTCTAAAATAGACATGCTTATTCACATAAAAATGTAACTTTGAAATTTTTATATAAACCTTAACAGAGTTCAAAGCTATTACAATAAATATGCATTATGAGCTTCAAATGCCGCATTCTAGAATTCAATAAACCATTCAATAAATGCCCAATATGAGTTAGATATATCACATTTTAAAATTAATTTTGGATAGAAAAATAACAATATTTTTCCCTACTACTTAAACTAAACTCAGTTAATTTTTTAATAAAAATCTTAATAATATTAAGTAAATTATAAAAATTTGAAAATAAAATTCAAA